>JAXRKP010000442.1:160000-187500 GCA_037039925.1 Doris montereyensis | reverse complement strand
TGTAAAACTAGTTTCATGAAAAGAAGACCCCATTAGAAGATCAACAACACTCTACTACCAAAACAAAACTAAAAAACAACAAACTATCAAACACCCCACAGACAAGTTTTAATAACTGATCAATAACAAGAAAAAGTTATAAGAAAAACTTAAAACAAACATACAAACCTAAAACAAAATTGGACGAGGGAAGAAGTTAAAAAAAGCCTCCACACATACATGACTCAACAATCAGGGTAAACTAAACAGGAAAATATTTTACAAAGTATCTTCTCGACTACATCAATTACATTTTACGGAGTGAAAGAGAAAGAAAAGAAGAATCAACTTTACATCTGGACTGTCTATGGTTTTAAGATAAGACAGAATCTCTCCCAAGATAGTAGATGCCACACCTTTCACCTCCTTCACAAATTTTGGATCATTTCCATACATCGCATCGTTTGAATCAACTGAAACACAGAAGACATAGATCTACATGAGCTGTTGTTATTTCCCTGTATTTGATCCACTATAACTATAACCCAGTCTGAAAAGGAAATTACACGCAAAAAGGAGGAGGGGGTGGTGGGGGGTCGGGGAGGAGAGAAAAATAGATACGGAGCTTATCCCTGTTTCAATAGCATGATTTGACAATAGTCACCTCCTGCCAAGGACGCTAGTCTGACGCAGATTTTTACTCCCAAGCTAGTGTTTGTACCCATTTGCACTGGGAAAATGTGTGTTACGTATCTTTCCCAAGGAAACACAATGTCGGACCTAGCTATGCTGGATTCGAACTCGGGACCTCCTGATCCCTAGTCAAGGAAGTCTAATCCGTTTGGCCACTGACACTACTACTAATAATCATTTGGTGTACTCATTTTGCAGAAATTTTTACAGGATGTAGAAAATTTATCTATTGTGAGTATATACAGCTATATTCTACAAAAATGTTTCTGTAACTTTAACGGTCTGTAAGTTCAATTTTTGACATTTTAAGATGTTATTTTTTACAGGGAAAGAATATATGTTTAAACAAACACACATATTGCAACCATTCTGATAAAATAATTTATAAATTTAGGCCTAGAGTCGTGTAACGTCAACACAGCAATAACATCAGTACAGCTGGTCAGTTCTGTATGATATGTCTGTTAAAAGTTCTCTATATTTCAATAAAAATTCAATTTAATTTCAATAAAAACTCTCATTTCAATAACAATAAGTGTTGGTTGTTTCCATACAATAACTAACAAGAATCTCTTGAGGTCATATTTTGTCTTACAGTGGGTGGTTGTTTTGCTGTTTAATTTAGCTAAGCTGACGTTGCAGTGACCATGTTGATGACAGTCCATACCATCAACCAATAAAAATGCATTATTTTTATACAACTGGGTCACATTTATTACAAGATTGACTATTTTTAGATATCTTCCAGCACCATAGGATGATTTATTGACACAAATAGGTACCTTTCTTCATATGACCAATACTTTTGGTCTTTAGGTAACCGACTGACATTTATCAACTCAAATGCAACATTTAAAATTCAATATACAAATAAAATCACACAATATACATTTCATCAGAATATTATACTTGACAAAAACAGTTAATGACATTTTCTTAAAATTTGTACATTAAAGAAAAAAATATTTCATCTCTCGTATAAGATTTGGCCCATGGCCTGTAAGGGGTTTTCATTAGATTGGTAGTTGATGTTATATAACGGCTACATAATAAAATGGCATTTATTAGCCTAGTGGTTAGGCTGCTGGTCTTGGGATTATGACGTTCCAGGTTCAAATCCTAGCAAGCTCTGTCCAACATTGTGTTCCTTGGGAAAAACACTAAACGCTCACTTTCCCCCACTCAACCCAGGTGCAAATGGGTATATGTACAAGCAAAAGTTTAGGCGTAAAAACCTGCAACAAACTAGCGTCTCGTCCATGAGATGATTATTATCACCTGTTCTGCTTCATGATATAGAAACTGGGATTATCTCCAGCTTTATGGGCCATAATGGCATCGCAGACAATTATACTTGAAAATTAAAATTGCTGAGAAATGTGAGTTCATATTCATAAACATTTCAATGAACTTACCTTTGTCAATGTGAATAAGGATATACTTCCTGAGATGCCGCTGACAACATGGCAAGAACACGTGTATAAACCAAAATACGAGTATCACTGTTTGTATCCCAGGTGTAATCCTGCAGGACGTTTAGCAGTCCTTTCAACAAGTACAGGACCCCCATGTCAGGATTGTCCTGGGAAAATTAACATGAACCACAGTGAAGACTATTGTCAGTGGGAAAATCATACTTGTTTTGTGTGATTAGTGAAAATGTAGTCGGACACTGTAACTGTAAAAAAACCCAACTCAACATATTTATCATCGGTGAAATTGTCTTAACACTTAGGTCCACCTGATATAAGTTTTCAGGAGAAGCAAAAAAACGTAATTGGTCATGATGCTATGTTCTGCCTTTCTTAAAATTACAATCTAATAACTTATTTGGTTTTCAGAATGTAGTAGATGAAGAAAAGAAAATCAGTTGCACATAAAATGGACTTACAGTTACAAGGTTAGAGTTGAACTTTTGCAAGATTTAAACAAGGAAGATAATTCCTTCACTTATGAAATTAGAATTTGAAGGCAGGGAGAAAAGTGGAAATCTTTGTTTAGATCATATACTTTTCTAATGGTTCAAAGCCTCCAACGAGAGAAGTGTTCATTAGAATTTGATCATTTGAATGACAAATCTCATGTATCTTATTTTCGAGACTTACACATTTACACAGTTTCACTAACAACATATCTATAAATATAAATTAATAACATGAATGTCTTTGAGAAAAATCACATGTATTTGAACTTAAGGAACAAATTATTTACACATTGATTTCTTCCATTCATTATCAAAGTTTGTGACAATATTCCTTCACTCACAATACCAATAAAGACAATGTTAGTACTACTAGTATCCAGCAACGACCAATCTTTTCCTCTCCTGGTTGATCTTTTTACTTTCTGTAATCAGCTCAGCGATGTGTTTTAGAACACGCATTGGATCATAAATTTCCAGTTAACAAGACAACTCCCCATTGTTAATGTCATGTAATGATACATTCACATTCTTAGGAATCTCAGGTTATGGGCGTTGACGTTTTTGTGCACATAGTGTGACCTAATCATGTGATCAAAATATTAAGGAAACTGTCTCTGCTCCACCAAGCACAGCCATAATGTTGATTTAAAAAAACAATACAATCCACAACAGAAAGATATATAATAAATATTAATGACGAGGTCATTTAAATAGCGTGCCTATGTCCACTTTCGTGAAAGACGAGATAGAGATATAATCCTTGGGAATAAAAGGACATCATGCTTCCAGAAAAAGATGAAAGTGATATGATGAAAACAGATCACATTTTAAACCGTTTGAAACTTGGAATTCCCAAAGCCATCTGTGCCTAAGTCCATTGTTTTTGGCAATTTTCTCTAAATGACGTAATTGTGACTTAAAACACTATTGAAATGACCCTTTCATTTATGTTATTTCACTCACTGGTATTGTCAGTAAAGTAGATATGAAGTTACAGAGATATTCATAGAGGAATGGGTCAGACGACCGATTTTAAAATCAGGTGTGTCCATCATTTTAGGCATGTCAGGTACCAGGGAGATGGCAGCCTTGAAAACGATCTCCTGAAAAAGAATGATGGCAAAAAATGACAAAACAATGTCTCAATGCTCCTGGCACAGTTGTTAATGTTTAAAACAGAGCTTAATTCTAAAAATAAAATCACAAGTCATTCTTATGACCTTGCCAACATTTCCAATGTAAACTGTCTTTCACCACAAGTTATGGAAAGACGACATGAATATGGAACTATTAAATATTGAATTAATATCTATAAGGTAAGTATCTTGTTTATTTTACATACAAAATGGAACATTCACCAAATAACAAAACAAAACTAATTAAGTTCTTCTTCTGACATATATAGATCCAAACTAACAAAAAGTAGGAAGGTAAATTTTCTTAGTTAATTGTTACCATGAGATATTTACTCTTTAAATTTACATAAATTATCACATCATGTCATACTCTACATTTACACTGTGAAAAAAAATCCCTATACATAAGTTGTGAATCTTAAACAGACACCTCTGTTGTAATAAATGCATTTCACACGATATATAACAAACAACAATGGCAGACAATGACAATTCTTGATGATGGAGATGGTTAAGTAGGGGGAAAAAGGCCAAGAAAAAGAAAGAAAAAAAGGAAAAAAGACCTTAAAGTGAAAAATGTATATTAATATTATATTATTAATGTAGAAGTAGCACATTTAACACCAGAAAGAAACCACATTTTGTGAATTCGAAAATCATCGTTTTGTTCTTTGATTTTACGATTATCCATGAAATCTTTGTTCCTTATAATTTACCTTAAAAAATTGTTTAAATAATATAAGGTTAAGATGTTCAAACCAGCCACTGATCCTACCTTGAGAATAACACTGATTTAACAAAGCCACTTGTCCTGATATAAGATAGAGCTGGAGCTGCGAATAAACAGACTGTAGCGACGGGATCGTAATGAAACAATACGCAGAACATGCCTGTGAATGACAAGACAAGATACAAACAGTTTTTGTATTTCTAAAAGACCCAGTAAACATTTTGAATAAAGTAACTAATGAAGAGAGGGACTAACAGGGCAATACATGGCCTGCATGAAATAATTTTTGTAATATCATACCCTATCTTCTACTTCTATGCTGAGTTCCTTGTTGCACTACAATCATTCTATTTGCCTACCACCAAAGAAACAATACAAAAAAAGTTTACTCAGATATTTTGTGATGACAAAATTTTCAAATTCACAATCTTAAAACCATTAACAGAGAAAACTTATAATGCAGATAGAGATGAATGCTTGTTTTGGGGTTTTCATTCCACAAGACGTCATTGAAATTTGTAAACAAATTTTTTTTTTTTAAATATGATGGTCAAAAAGGGTTCTACCATCATGCATTGGTGCACTTACTCTCTACTCTAAGATTTAAGATAAGAAACACATGTGGTTGTGGTATCACCACCACCTACCCATTCATCCAAACAAACACACACACACACACACAAACTATTTCAACGACTTGGACAATACGGATGAACTAGAAAACTTTAATGATAATAAATGTTATACTTTACGTGATGATACAAAATTCACAAGATCTCATAAAAATAATAACTCCACTTACTCGAACAAACGCAGCAGTTTTTCTTGAATGAACTCCCTTGACAACCCTTCTGGTTTCAATAGAAAGTGTGTTGACAGACTGGAGATTGTACATGTTAAAGAAACAGTTTTCCTTGATTTTAGACATAGATTACTACATTGTTTATACTAATATACTATGCTTCTAAGAATAAAGGCATTGAAAACATGTTCACTGTATGATAGTAGGTCTATATTATATTATTTAAGCTTTCCAGCATTTTGAGGGTGGAGTGGGCAATAAATCTAACAGCAATTTATATAAATATATAGCCTTACATCATTTATTTTTCCTATAGTGTTGGACATGTAATGTATAACATATTAAGAAATACACCAAACAACTTACATGGATAAGAGTGGTAAGCACACTTTCAACATTGCTAAAAGATGCTCTTGCTTCAACATAAAAACTCAGTTGCTGCTCAAAGTCCCTGCCAAACTGGATGAGGTGAATGAAACCACATAGCAGGTGACTAATTGTCTGTTTCTCATCTTCAAGAGATAGGGCACTGCAGATCCAAACGGACAACATTATCATTCATTTTACAACAAACACAAAAAAAACAAAAACAAAAAACAAAAAATAAGAATAACACTCGGTTTTCTATATATCAAAAAGTTCAAGATTGAATTTATTGCACAAAGCTTGCATTTCACAAAATATTATAATCATAACATGTCCAGTTATTTTCTGAAAATAGGAGCAATGATTTGAGCCAATATTTTCATCATTTCAACACTTCTCAAGCTTTAATCTGGCATTTTGCACTTGTTTTTAAATAAATATCTCCTTGCACGACACAGAATAATTGAAACATAAAACTAAACTCGATAAATGAACTGAACTTGATAAATGTACAAACTTACGTTACTGAATCATGCATGGTCTTCCCCAAAAACATCATGGCATTGATAATAACTGGATCATTTGTAGCCATGCTCTGATGCCTGAATGAACATAAATATGACCCATAGTTATAGCCAGGCGATTTCATTCAAGAAATAAATGGCACTATTCAAAGATTGAAAAATTGCAGAAATAACAATTCTATATTCCACTTGTTGGCACGCGAAATTGAAAGTAATTTTCATTTAATCTTATTATGACCCTTTAAAATTCACTGAGACAATTATCATCATGAGAATCTAATTACAAATTAGAATGGGCTGATCTTTGGTTCAATTGCAAATGAAAAACAAAACAAAAATACACTAAGCTCTTATGAACAAGCAAATGTGAAATAAATCAAATATTTAGAAAGCAGATAGTTATCAAAATCAAATGCCTAAAATCTACCATTTGAAATATTAAAATGCTATTAAAGGATCAAGTTTTGCTTGAGTTAATTGGGTTCATTAAAAAAATCAAATGAAAAAAATCAGTTCTAAGAAAATTGGTAGTCATCCATTCCTACTCACTTGTTGAAAGATTCAAAGATGAATTTACACACTTCAACTTTCATAGATTCTTTCTGAAACAAATCTACAAAGGAAGGAATTTCTCCTGCAAGTAAATTTGAAATGTGTATCAATTACTTCATTAACGTGTTTCGACATCAATACAAATTCTAATATCCATTATGGAAAAACAAAGAAACAACAAACCCTACCAAAAACAAAAACTTAAAACCCAACCCCAAACACTCAGCCCACTAAGAAAACGAACCCCTTCACAAAAACCGACATCTCTCACCCATCCTTAGTAAAAGGACAAATTGTATCATTCTTCAGTAACTTAAGTGTCGTGTATGACATTGTAGTAAAGTCGTCAAAGATTAACCTTTGAAATTAATCCCATTCATCATGAACACTTCATTGAAACTTAGCCCTATGAGGTGATCTCAGAGTGAATTAGAGGAAACAGCTAGACAAAAGACATATAAAAGAATGAAAGAAAAGAAGTAGGATATACCAGTAGTGCCAACCAACTGCCCGCTTATCACGAATGATGATCTTCATTGAGAGAATGACACGTTTCAAACAATGAACGACATAACACTTTTAACAGAGAAGAAAAGTTACAATAGTGAAGAGGCATAATGACTCAATGGGTAGTGTTGTCAGTTCAGAAACATAGCGACACTGGTTCAAAAGTATTGCAGGCCTGGAAATTCTAAGGGTCATCGTTCTCTTTGGAAAGGTTCTTGACTTTTCTTTCCTCGCTTGACTCAGGTGTGAATGAGTACCCAAGGATCTTGTCAGAATGATGCTAGCATGAAGTGAGGCACCTGTTCTGTATGCTCTCCAAGAAGTTGAGAAAGACTTTGAATATGGGGGATAAAACATGTAACGTCCATGCAGTTACTTAGGGACATAGACTATAAATCCGCCTTTGTCTTTAAGAAGTAAAGGCAGAAAAGAGTACCAAGAATCCACCCATGAAAGGTAAAAATGAGACAGATACCTCGAAGTTGAAGGAAAACATATAAAATTGGTGATGTAAGAAAGAAATGTGTTCGTTGCTCATTCCTAGGACAAACAGGTTTTCAAAGGTAGGTAAAATCAAGAATTGTAAACTGCTTAAAGCGGTACAGCAAAAGAAAAATTATAAAGCAAATGTAGGAATAGAAGAGTGTAAACATTATTATAAAAGAATAAAATTTAAAAACTGTGCTGTCCATGTGGGCACTGAAAGGTGGTATTCCATTTTCTTTAGAAAAAGAAATATAGACTATCATCAAGCATACGCTCAATGCAACAGGAGTAACCAATGTTGTCCAAGTGAGCAAAGAGGGTACATTTTTTTGCCCATGAAAAAAGCCTGAAAATGTCTAAAATGGGGCTCCAACCCAGTTCCTCTGGATCTGTGCAATGCCTTTATCCACTCAGCCATCTCATCCCCTTTTTTCTACACTATTATACAGACAAACAAATATGAGTGACAGATTTGTTCTTATGATGCAAATCTGAAGTAAGCTTCCGACGTATACATTCTCACATTTGTTTGTTTCATTGAAATTTACCCTGTCCACCATATGCGGTGACATCAGGGTCAACGAAGAGAAACAGCAAAATAAAAGATAGATGAAAGAGTGAAAGGAAAGAAGAAGGACGTACCAGCAGCCTCTCCCAACCGCCCACACATTCTCACATCTATTAAGCAACTCACAAGGGAAAAGAGCAGAGCAAAGTCGTGTTGGTGAGCAAGAATCTTAATGACCACAGACTGGAGATGTGGGTAAAAATCTTCATATGCTCGGTCTGGTGTTACGTGCTTGATGATATCAGCCAGAAATGTGTTTGTCTCTCGTTTCTGGGAGAAGGTAAAAAGAACAAGAATTGTAAACTGCTAAATCTGATTTAGGGATTTTCTCATCCTTTATGTTTTCTCTCTAATGTTTTTTTCCTTTTTTTTTTTTTGGGGGGGGGGGGGGTATATTTAGATTTTTAAGGATAATTACTCACTGTCATGCATACTTTCTACTGATTTCACATTAAATAATTCAGAAGCTACAACCTTTATAATGTGGTAACCTGCATCGACAAATTAGGAAAAAATAAAAGATGCACTTTGCAAAGAAGCCTATGACCAAAATAAAATAAAGGTAAAAATAAACATGCTATGTGGATCAGAAAATAAAAAGGCTTGGGAAGAATTTCCATTAATGTTAAAGCATAGCTGTCAACCTTTTCAAATGAAAAAACCCAAAATTTCCATTATAATGTTAAAGCATAGCTGTCAACCTTTTCAAATGAAAAACCCAGAATTTCCATTATAATGTTAAAACATAGCTGTCAACCTTTTCAAATAAAAACAAAAACCCCAGAATTTCCATTATAAAGTTAAAGCATAGCTGGCAACCTTTTCAAATGAAAAAAAAACAAGACTCTGACAACGCAAACTGGTTGTAACTTGTATGACGGTCCATAATATTCCAGAAAACATTGATAATTTAACTCAAATTATCAAGGTGTCCAAGGTAAGGTGTCGGCCTTTCAACCAAAAGGTAGTAGGTTCAAGTCCCGCCGACATTTAAGGTAAATAACAAATAGTCTGTCGATTGCTGACAGAATGCAAACGGTAATTTTGCAAACTCAGAATGGCGTCTCTAGATTTTCACCACGAATTTACTGTCTCTGCCGTTAACTTTGGGTTTGTTAAATACAAAAAATACAGACACCCTTCAGATATGTACTTTTCAAGGTAAATACAGACATACGGACTCAAATATGTTTTTACTCACTGATTGGCAGTTATGTTAAAGTATTGAGAAAGAAATACTTACTCCAAAGTGCTTGACAACATATTCAATCCACACTTCAGCACAGTTCATGTAATCCTAAAAAAAACATAACATAAGACACTTAAAAGCAGAAAAAAATGTGTTCGCTAAGTTTTGCAAACAAAGATCATTACATGGCTGTCAGACAATGTGTTAGATGACAAAAATGATTTTGTAATAAATCAGTTCAATAACATCGTTTTTGATAATTCTGTCCAAGTGGATTAAACATTGATTTTCAAGCTATGAAACATAAAACGACACTCAATTCTTAACAAAAGCAAGAAATTTTAAAGTAAAGAAAATTCTTGAATACCAGTCAAAAAACATCATGATCACATCATCCATGAGGCATTAACTTACTGCAGGGGTTTTCAGTTTGACAACAGCTTTCCAGACATCATTTAGAACTGGCAACTTTTGATCTTCAGGGGTCTCAGCCACTATCAGACAAAGACCTAGTGTTCTGTGCAGCATGTGCTGTTTCATATAATGAAGAGCAGTTTACAAATACATAACATACCCATAAAAAATAAATATAATTTATTTCTCTTTTAATATTAAAACTTACTTGTTCTAACTTTTGATCTTCTTTATTATTATTTTCATTCTGTATTAATATTATGATGGTTACTGTCATTATTATTACTATTACTATTACTCTCACTTTCATTATTATCATTATAATCATCATTACCATTATTATCATCATCATTATTATTATTATCATTACTATTAATATCATCAACATCATTATTATTATTATTATTATTATTAGGGGGATTCAGTAGTCCAGAGGCAAGGTGTCAGCCTCTCAACCAAAAGGTAGTGGGTTCAAGCCCCACCGACATTTGAAAAATTTCTAAATTTTTTCGAGCAAAATCAACCCCTTGGTCCAGGTAGGTGGATTGACACCTAGTCTCATCGGACGATAAAAAAGGTCCCATGTGCAGATCACAACACTCTGTGCACTTTAAAGATCCGTGGAAAAATTAATAAAATCCTACTAAAAATCCAGAGATCACCTTAGTTGTGGATGTGGGTATATCAAATGAAATCCAAAAAATTATTATTATCATCATCATCAATTCTATAGTCATTAATAGTTTCATTCCCTCTTTCTTTTTCTTTTTTTTTCTTTTCTTTGGTGTTTGAACAATGGCGCGTTTAACACACAAAATTATCTGCCCTTGTTTCAGAAACAGATCGGTGGTAACTCTTTTGTGTGAGTCTGAAGTCCTTATTTAATTATAGTAAAAAATAAGGGCAATGAGTACCCCACGTCATTATTCATAAATAATCATATTATTACAAAAGCAGTACACCTACTGCTACCATTTATACTCTTTGTTAATACTCCTTCTAATATTGTAAATAAAAATGCCAACATTTGTGATGATGATTATTATAATAACAAGGAGAAGGAACAGGATGATCACCAGTAATGATAATAACAATAACTAGAAATAATAAAATTCTACGTGTCCCTATTTTTATAACTTATTGACTGGTGCTTAACAAGATTAATACGTTATCTATTTTCTTTGTTTGAACTGAGTTAGATTGATGTACAGTCTCATATTCTATGCGAAAGTAGTAGGATTTTGCATTGAGGAATGCGACGACGTGAAAGTGTAACCACGGCCAATCTCAGGAATACCTGAAATGAGCTAAACGCCCCTGTAGTTTTACATTTTGATTCATAGTCATAAAATGTAATTTCGCATTTTGTGAAGTCTGTTTTCAATTCTCAAATTCTCTAACAAATTATTAAAGGTCTCAACCTTACTACAAGTTCAAATTTATTCTTCTTTTTTCATTTCCTATTTCTTTCAACTCGTTCGTTGGACAGGAGAAGATCTTCATCCAGAACTAAAACCTAGTATAAATAGACCTAGGTCTAGACACAGGGAGATACAACATACTTTTTTTGCAAAAGTGATATAAAAAACTCAATTATTGATTAGATACAAGATAGTCGGACTTGAGCAATCTAGATTTCTAAAGTTCGAAAGGGTCAAAATGCAAGTAAGAAAGTAGATCTAGCGTTCTGCTCTCTCGGCTGGCAGTGGCAAGAATACGTCGTGAAATGACACGCATAGGATGTCGAAAATGCCATAGCAAGTAGTTTCCTACAATTTTATGATGTATATCTAAATAAATCTAGTCATATATGTTGATTCACATGTTTAGATAGATAGCATTTAAATGTGCAAGTCAGCGTATACGTCTTCTGCTGTCACTAAACAATGAATAGCACTAGTAAAAAACAGCCACGTAAAAGAGCTACCACCAATCTGGGAAAGTGCGCAATGCATCATGGGACAGATTGGCAGGAGAAGTTAAACGCCTCATTCAACACTGCAAACTGAAATGTATCTACAAACATAATATGAAATATCTCTAGCCTCATTACATACGCAAATGGAATGAATGTCCACAAAAAGCAAAGGTCTGCATCTACCTCTACAAATTTAAGATAATAAATAAAGTATCTAGCGCACATACACATAGATTACACCATAAATAATTAGAGCTACTTCAAATTTACTGCACATGATGCTGTCCTTTCTATTTCTTTCATGCCATAAGAAAAGACAAGTACTGTACCTTGAATAACCTAAAGCAGTGTAAATTTCAACCAAATCAACAGAAAAGGTGCACCATCTCAACTAATTCTAAAAGATCCTTGAATAATTCAAGGCAATCAAGAAGATCCATCAGTTAAAAATGTCAATGTAAAAAACCCACACATTTCAGTGATGCAATACCTTTGGAATACCGGTATCCTCACAGCCTTTTATCATTTCTGTGAAATCAAGAGCTCTGTTGGCAATGAACTGTGGTTTAAAGCTTGTCATGATGGAGTTGATCATTAAAGCACTATAGAAGAAATAAAGCTGTTGAGATTAATTGAATCTGTCTCATAACAACAACAAAAAATTAATACAAGATGAAGAAAATAGCACCACGGCAAGGTAAGTTGTAGAAAAATCATTCAGTAAATTCAACTTCAGCACCAAAAGATGAAATGGGAATATCATATGAAAGAAAGATGCTAAAGAATTAACTCTTTCCGCCCGAATTAAAAACCCGGTTTCCCCCAGTTTTTGCCAGAATGTTTTGGAGCGGTGTGAAATTTCTACCAGAGTATATAATACTGACCCTAACTGTCTTAAAATAAGCAAAAAGTCAACATATTTTATATCCTATTGAAGGAATATAAACTTCCTATGATTTCAAGCAGTGATTAGGGTGATTTGTATGCTTATAGAAAGTGAGGATGGGAGAAAAGAAGTGAATAATAAAAAAAATTGAAACAAAAACTTCCTTTTACCTTCAGTTTTATTCTCATCAGATCTCTTCAAAGTGTTGATTGATGTAATCCAAATTGTTATCATAATGTAGTAAATCCAATTAGCTTTCAATTGATTTAAAACATGAGGGCTTTTGCAAGATAGATCTTTGTTGCGTGAATATTTAAAAATTCACAACTCTCAGATAAAAATATAATTTTTTTCCAGATTCAAGTCGACATTACGGTTGAGTTGAACCGTAAAACGATTGTTTGTCTCACCCACCATATTAAGTGACCAAGGTCCTTTTCAATTCTGATTCTAAATCTAGATCTATCTGTTCTTGTAGTAATAGGATTGGATCTAGATCTATTTATTATAGTCATAAAACCAGAGGAGGTAGAGGGGATGTCTGGATCTACATCTAGATCTAGGTCTAGATCTGGGTCAACACTATGGCTAGGTCGGTGGATTCATCACTACTTCTTAACTTTATTTAGATTATCATCTCCTGACACAACTCACTGACATCGCCATCAACCTCACTGACATCTGTTATTTCATCTATAAGGCCACTAGCCTGCGTTACATCAAACAGATGAGGTTGCTTTGGCGGTCTCTCGATCATCTCTCTCGCTGAATTTTCGTGAAATTCCAATGTTGACAACGAAAGTAGACCGGAACAAAAGAGTCTAAAAAGTAGCACAAAGCTATCTCATAATGAAATGAGGTCTCAGATATCGATAACCAGCTCTTAAAATATGCTGGGAGGTCAGAAAATGAATCGACGACTGGCTCGTTCTTCTAACAGAATAGGGAAAATGAGTCGCTCCGGGCGAAAAGAGTTCAGTATAAACTTTAAAATTTTTTCTCCCACACAAAACAAAAGGAATAACATATTAACAATTCAGATTACCAAACAGCTTACATAAAATTATCAATAAATTCAAATGAAAATAAATTCAAGTAGCATTGCATAGATAAATGAAATGCACAAGCTCTTTTTTTTTAAAAACAAAGAAAATGGTGTCATCTAGATAGTTGAGTATGTCAAGAAGTTTTTTCTCCTAAACAAGCACTGACAGACCTATTACAGCCTTCTTTGCATCTGGCAATGGTCTTTGTAAGAAGGGATTCTGGAGCATCATGAGCCAAACATTGCAAAATCCAATCTAAGGCAGGACAGAACAAGGTAAGATAACGAGGCATTTCCAGCTTTTGCATTGCCAAAATGTTTTGGACACTTTCTCCTTGAACCTGCAAGCAGTTGAAGAAAAGAAAATTTTAAAGATTTTTTCCCTAATTTTGATTGAGTTTTCATGAAACACAACCAAAGCTATTAATTGATTAATGTAAAATAAGGGTCTGTGAAAACGTTTTCTATGTTTGATAAAAATAGTACCGGTACTTTCTTAAATAATTCTTCTTTTTCTCTGGTTTTTTTCTTTTTCTTTTAAATGATCTGAGTTATATATAATTTAATTAAGTCTTTTCAAGATAAATGATGAAAAGTGGTGACAACCATGAATGCTATTTCAAAGTACCTGAGGATAGGCCCCAACAAAATCTTCAAAGCAAGTTGGAATGTGATCTCTGTATTTTGGAGCTACCTGAATGCCAACCTGAAAGCAAGATACACCAACAATATTTTTTCTTCATGAAGTTGTCTGATATTGTCCAAATGAAATGATATGAAGTGAATGATTATTCATCAAAAAACAGAAAGCGGTAATTTATAACAAAACTCAATCTTCCAATTATTCTTTGCATGTGATAAAACTTATTTGTAGTAAAGAGCAAATAAAACAAATACAGTATAGCTGACAGCTATTTTTAAAAGACATCTTCACATGAACATTATGTCACAGCAGACTTACTCTACATAAATAGCAGCGAGCATAGGTAGAGACAAGGGGATCGCCAATGCCTCGAGCCATTAACGACAGTCTCTGCAAAGCGTCAGCATACTCTCTGAAAGAAACAAAAATTTTCACAATGTGTAATCACGAATTCTTAAAGTTCCAGCTTTGAAGAAATTTGTATCATTTTGGATATCTCTGTCATCACATAGGTGTCATATTAAAACAAAGTTCACAAGAGATAATACATCTCCTCCTGTACATGAGCTTGTCATTGTCTTTTTTACTCCCCAGCTGATACTGGTACTCATTTGCACATGAGTGAAACTAAAGTAAAGTAAGTTCCATACCCACAGTTCAGCACAGGTGAATCAGGAGTAGAGTCCTGGTTTTTCTTGGCATATGGCATAGTGTAGTAGTTTGTCATTGCTATCAGCGCCACCTTAACATTCATAGAGTCTAAAAAGACCTAGCTACCGATTTCGCTGTTGGGTCGACAGAAGGGCCAGAAAAATGAGCCCAGATTGGAAATCGAAGTTGGGCCTCTGGCATGGTAATCAGAAGCTCTACCGACTGGATAAAGTGGGGAAAGTGTGTTAAGAGTCATTCATAAGGAACACAACGTCACACCTAGCATAACCAGGATTCAAACCACAAGGCAACTGATATCATATTATTGGTGAAACTGTCTAAACATGTTAGTCCTTTTCTTTCTTTCTTTATCAATTCCCATTCTACCTTCCGTTGTATGGGTTTAGATGCCCGAAACGATCTTTCTCCAGGCTGCCCTGTCCTGACATTTTCTATTTCCCTCTGTGAAAGTTACATTTCTTTGAGTTCATGCCCCTTTTATATCTTCTTCCCACTTTTTCTGAGGTTTGCCTTTTGGTCTTTTACCTTGGGCTTTAGCACTGTATACTGATTTAGCTTTTCTATTGTCATTCATTCTGTTTACATGCCCAAGCCATCTCAGTTGATTTCTTTCTATCTTAGTTTTTATGCTATCTGGTTTGCTTTGATTTCTTATTGTTGTGTTTCTGATTTTGCCTCTTTTAGTTTTCCCTACTACTCTTCTTAGATATTTCATTTCAGCTGCCTGTACTCTACTGTATGTTCTACTGTCTAAGGGCCAGGTTTCACTGCCATGGAGGAGAGTAGGACAACAAAATGTGTTGTATACTGCCATATTGTTTTTTGTTGACAATTCTTGTTTACCTATACTATAAATGCCTTTCCTAAATGGTTATGTATTGCACTTGCCTTTTGGATTCTCTGGCTGATTTCTTTTCTTAGTTTTCCCTCTGAGTTAATCATTACTCCTAGGTAGCTTTGAACTTGTTCTAAATTCTCCCTGCCCAATTTAATTTTTTTGTATTTTTAGCTTCCCTAGTTACTAGCATTGTTTTGGTTTTCTTTGCATCTACTCTCATTCCTCTTTTATTTAATTCATTATTCATATTGATATTCGACTGGAGATCCCTTTCTGATTTTCAAAACAGAACTAAATCATCAGCAAATGAAAGCATTGATACATTTACTGGTTTGAGCTTCCACATACTTACATTAATTTTTTTCACTTTTGAGGAAACTGAATCCATAAATGTGATAAACAAAAGAGGACTTAGGATACAACCCTGTCTTACTCCTATATCTACATCAAATTCTTCAGATACATTTCCAGCTACTCTGATAATCATACAATCATCGCTCCTTTTTCCTCATAGGCTTTAACGTTAAATCATTTTGTACTCAAACTTGATCCGTTCGTTTGTGGTTTGAGGTGGGGGTGAAGGGTTGCCACTTCGGACACTTATCAATTTCTTCTCAAGGTACCATAATCATAAGAATGAGATACTGAATTCCTTATTTTTTTAATTATAATGAAAGTTAGGCATTTTTTCTTCTTCAAAGATTTCTGTTATTACATGCGAATGTTGGATGGATATACTATGATTGAAAAACAGATTCTTTTAAATTTATCACTGAGGGCCCCAACACATGACAACATCATTCATTGAAGGAGTCATTAATAGTGTGCCTAAGTCACAATTATGTCATGTAGAGAAAAATGCCAAACATCATAAAAATTTGGCACTGTTGGCTTTGAAAATTCTAAGTTTCAACGGCTGTAAATGTGATATATTTTCATTCCATCACTTTCACATTTTTCAGGAAGCATGATTTCATTTTATTCTCTAGGATTATATCTCTGTCTCATTTTTCACGAAAATGGACATAGGTATACTATTGAAATGACCCCTTCCATTACTAATGAAAGCTTGGCAGAGCTTCAATATTTAGATTGAGATTATGAATATATACTATACGCTTAGTTTACATTATCAGTTTGTCAGAAAAAATGAAGTGTAGTAATGGTAAAGGTATTCATTACCCTGATTTGAGGAACTTGTATGAATTAAGAATAGCTGTCTCAACATAAAAACGTGGAATGAGCTCCCGGATAGATGCAATTTTAAAAAACCAATTTCGACATGTCTCTTTAGCTGACTCAGGGACATCCTCGGAACTAAAGTTAGCTGTAAGAAAAAAAAAGAGAGATAAAAAACAACAAACAACATTGTAACTTGTAGGTGTTGAAAATGAAACATTAATTTATGTATGGCAATCAGTTTGTTTGTTTGTTTCATTGAAATTTACTTTGTCCACCATATGCTGTGATATCCTACAGTGATTTTTTTTGCTTTTGAATTTGGGTTTTTGCTTTTAGTATACATATGAATAACTGTCAAAAGATAGTCATCCTATATCATTGAAAATTTTGTAGCGTCCTTGATTGCCATCTTTGATTTTGACCCAATTTTCAAAACCTATCTCCTCATTTAGTTATGAATAAAACCACTCAAAACCTGTGCAAATCATTTTTTTCCATTCAATATCTAAAGAGTGACATCGGATATTTTAGATATTTTAGATTATTTTTTAATGAATTTTTAAAAATAATATTTATCATGTATAGATCAGATCTATACAAATTTGGCATTTTTATTACAAAAACTTTTTTCTCTCTCAAAAAGTTTGCAAGATATAAAAAAAAACCTGCCGTCATCTGCTAACATTGACAGTGTGCCAAATATAACACAAATCGGTCTGTAAATGATGGAGAAGATAGAATTTTAGTGTGAAAACACCATATGCAAGTAAGAAATGAAAAGAAAATAACATAAAGCAAACATTTCAGATGGGTTGCCCTTCTTGTAGCAGCCCCCTTACTCTTTTGACAGTCTCTGGCATTGTTAATGATGTAAAAGAATTGTAAATCTAGGTTTAGATGTACATTGCTATGAAAACAAACGGCAAAATGACCATTTTTTTTTTTTTTCCCCTCTGTTCCTATACTTGTGCGCGTGTTTACATACAACGCGTTCTTTCCGCCTCTTATGTCACTCAGCGCTAGGCCAGATTGGCGTACCGATTTCACGAAAGCCAAGCGAAACAACTGGTGTTGCACATTGGCGATTAGCCACCACTAGCGGGGTTTCGGTGCCATCTTCTCAGTCAGTGTTAGGGTAATATACGTCAAACTATTGACTATTTTGACCTACATTCGCCAACAAAATATTTTGTAACAAAAAAATAAACGTCACATGGACACTTTTTTTACCATAGACTTGTAGATAAATGATCGTTCTACCCGAATATGCAAAGAACAGAAAGTCAACATTTTGGTCCCAAACTCGCCAATCCAGGTGCCCCCCCCTCTAAAGCTAATTGAGCTTGGATCTTGATTCAGGTATGGAGGAGTACTTGACTATATATATACACAACAATGGTATTGACAGACTGCTAGTATAGTGGAACCTCTCTAATCGGGAAGTCTTGGTCCCGATTTTCCAGGAACCTAGGGATTTTGGTTTTCTCTCAGGAGTTTGAGATACCCAAGACCTTCTGTGAGTGGTAAAATGCAGAATTAAACGAACAAGTAGCCACATGACCAGTTGATCAAAAGACAGATGGCATTCATCAGAGATGTCACTCACACTCAATCTTCGTTGTCGGTAGATAGATAGACACGTAATGAAGAAGGCATTCTGGATCGTTAAATCTCCTGATGTGTCCCCTTTTTTAATTGACGGATGAGGCGGGCAATAAAAAACTATAACAGTGCATAACTTTCTAAGCGCTGCCCCGTGTTAACATCTGTATTATTAAGTGGACGAGCAAGGAATGGCACGACGCTTGCTTTCAAACCTTTGTAATGGATGTATGATGTGCCTGGTTTATGGTCGTCGAGAACTGGCACTTGCAACATTGTGTACACATTATATAACGCAGGTGTAAAAATTAATGTTTTACTAACACGGAAACCAAGTTTAGATAACAAGTGAGTGTTCGAATACATAAATATGGAGGGAAATGGTGATAATAATCAATGCAAGCCCATGAAAAAATGTTCCGATTAGTCTCAACATTTCCCGTTTAGAGAGGTAAAATTTAAAGAAAAAATTCTGTTCCTGGGAATTCTTCCTGGTTGGCCAGGTTTCCTGATTGCCAGGTTTCCTGATTCCCAGAGTTCCTGATTAGAGAGGGTCCACTGTATTAGTATGATATGCCAAACAGTTACAGAGTTACAGCTCGATTTTATACTTTTCTCAAAAGTTGAATGACTTTGGGTGGAAAGGTCTGCTGAGGAACACATGATAAAGTCACTGAGTCTGTGATGTGCTCAAGATCATAATCTATCTTCAACTTTGTTTATTTCTAATAGATTGGAATACAATGCAAGATGCCAAAAATACTTTAATTTTCATGGAGACAATTTGTGTAACAGTACAGAATTATAATACATTCATATCCCGGGCAAAAGTCTGATTATTTTAGACATAAAATAAACAGTGACAGCTAGGTGCCCTAGTTGGTATTTTACCTCTCAGTCTGGTAGCTTTGTTAGGTCCACCAACAGCACTTTGGGCTTTATCAAGAATGCGCTCATAAACCAAACGACCTGCATTGAAAAATAGATTAAATAATTCAACAGTAATACAAATGTACAATAATGGCGATAAAAAATGAAAATTGAATAGAATAAAGAAAAATTTTTGTTTGTTGTACTCTTCAGTCTGTATTACTTTTTAAACACAAATATTCATCAAGGTTAACTCATTCACTACCATTTACAGCATGTATCAGGTCCCGTCAATAGACTGTTGGATGCTAAACCTGACACCTGGCAGTATTGATTTCTGCATTCCTCATGCGTGAAGGCAAATTATGTGTACGGATACATGACATAAATTTATTATCGGCTGGTACGTCTTTTGCAGGAAATCGAAAGCCATTGTTATCAATAATTTTGCCTTTGAAAAAACAAAATTCCTTTCAATCTAAGAATTAGCTCTAAATCTCAAATACATCTGATTCTGAATCATCAGATACTAATATTTATGATGCTGGATCATCTAGAAGGAAGCCAAACACTAGATACATGCCTAAACCTAAATCTATTTCTGAAACAGCTTATGGAGATATGTTGTTCCCGTAAACAAAGTTATTTTCCTCATTTTTAACCCCCCGAATAAATGAATATTTACAAGCAGAACCTGCCAACATCATCTGTGATATTTCTTCTTCTTCTGAAAAGCGTGCATTTTTAAATATGCATCTACCTTAAATAGTACAATTACGGGTTTTTTTCAATTATGTATCAAATTTCTCAGTCGTTTGAAACAAAAGTGTCTGGCAGTGGGTGAGTTAAAGAAACTCAAAGCTGTGTCCACACTTAAAGTTATCACACAATGTAACGCATTTACCGTTGACAAGAATCAAGGATGTCCTAAAATTCTACATGTCATTTTCTTCATTCAGTACTCACCAAAAGTGTCTAAAATGTCAGTGATGAGGACAAATTTGCTTGGATAAAATGGGATGACTGTTGTATCAGCCAGCAATTTTGAACACTGGAAATATATTTTAATACCGGTAATTTATGAAAAATCAAATAAAAAATCAAATAAAAAAATCAAATGAAAGACGAAAAGTTAAAACAAAATAACAACTTAACAAAAAATAAATAAAATTCTTTATCACATTACAAAAAGAATGACCACCTGTGTCAAAGAAAAGATTTAGCAGGAAACTAAGCATCCCAATTGCTAGAATTATTTTGTTATGATTTACTCACCCTACATAAAGAAGAAAAAAGAATGAATACATTGCCTCTTTTAAACATCATAGAACTATATTAGAAATGACTCATATTCTTATTCAAATTTGACTGCTCATTTTATCTATGGAATGTACTACCAACCTGGATGGCAATTTTCAAAGCTTTCACTCTATGATCAGCATTCCAAGCCGTTATCAAAGCCTGATTCAGCTCTTCAATTCGTTTGACATAATCTTGTTGAGATAAATTAAGCATTTCTTTCACTGAACCCTGTGAAAGAGGAAACATTTTATGGTATTTCCCATTAATCATCATGGTTTCAGCTTTTCACTTTTCTATGCGATGGTTCAAATAAAAACTTGGTATGATATTTATAATATTTATCAAAATTTTAAACAACAATGATGAGATTTGTAAGCCATCAATCCTCATCACAATATGTCAAATCCTAACTGTAAATTAAGTACCTCCTCAAAGTCGTCAAGTTGCTCTAAACGATTTCTCACTTTGTCACTGACAGTGCTGCCTGGCCGTGACTGTGTCTGAGTTTTGATTACAACTGGAAGTAAAGACAAGAAATTTATGATACAGTAATTCAAACACAAAAAGTTACAACATTGTCTATAGTGGACTAGTAGGAAAGAAAAAAACAGCAGGACTATCTATTTAAACATCAAGCTTTCAATGTTAAATAAGACATAACATTAAGTGAAAACTATTTAAAACCATCTTTATAGAACAGCAATTGTATGACTTGGATTGCATGTGTATATTTTGAATATGAATTTTATAACTGGACAGTAGGTAAATTCTGACTACATCTGTAAACAAATCACATGTTACATGCTGAAGTTAGTGGGTGCATAATAATATGTGAATATATTTAATACAAATCTAAATTTCAAACCTCTTTCTTGATCTGATGATGAAAGAAAACTTGTAGTGATTGATAATTTTTCTGAAGTCGTATACTTGGCTAAGATCCCAGCTCTTTTCAGTGACCATGGTTCAAATGAGTCATCAATGTCAGCCAGGCCTTCTTTCTGTAAGGAAAAATTAACCAAGTTATATTAACTGAAAGATAATTAGTTGGCCACAAATGGCTGCACCGACATTCAGGTAAAATTGTAAAAGACATAGATATGTAAATTATAAAAATTAATTTAAAGAATGCATACTGAGTTGGGAATACTTATTTATACTGATCAAAGAATGAGGAAAACCTTTGTTGATAGTCTTGATCTCGATGGCAAGGCATGCCTTTATGCATGTAATAATTGCTGCAAGAAGTAATTTTAGCATATTCAATTTAAATCTTGTCATGCAAATACTGGTCTTGTATGAGTTTTTGCTTAATTTTAGAACCAGCAACATGTATTTAAAATATTCAAGAATACAGAAAGTTATATGGACAACAATTTTCTTTTTAACAACTTTATCACAGTGGATACAACAAACAGAAAAAATAACAAACAATGAAGTGTTATTATAATTACAATTAGACTGTCGGATCTGATGGATTTTCCTGGTTTTGAATCTGTCTGCATCATCATAGAAAGTGGATCAGATCCTCAAAAGTCACTGTAACCCCACCACTCAAGGGGTCAGCAGAGCTGAGGGGGTCAACAAAGTTGACTTTTGTGACGACTTTCCAGCATTTGTACTTGATTTGTCTACTTTCTTAATTTCAGTCACCTGAAAGAAGAAATAGGGGGAAACCTCAATGTGAGCATAAAATCAAAATCAACATCAGTTTAACTATAATGCTTAATAGTATGTACATCAGCTTTTTCAAATATTTTGCCTAGAAAGGAAGCAAAAAAGAAATTATGTGCATTGTTCTAAAGCAATTGTACTGTTCAAATATAGGAGATGACGAAGATGTCAAAGTGTGTATCCAATAAGCCAGACAAGCATTTTTAGCCTTCGGAAAGATCTGGACCAGCAATTCAATCAAAGAAAAAACTAAAATCAGGATCTTCTATTCAAACGTGAAATCTATCCTCCTGTACAGCTCAGACGAGGACCACCAAAATTACATTACAGAGACTCCATTCCTTTACAAACAGCTATCTAAGGCGCATTGTGGGCTTACATTGGCCCGAGATCATCACACCAATACAAACCTTCATGAGATGAACAAGCAGTTCCCAGTTGAGAGAGATTTAAAGACAAGGAAGTGAAAATGGATTGGTCATATAATGAGAAGACCAATATCCAACATAGCCAGACAAAGCTTGACACAGAATCCACAAGAGAATAGATCTAGAGAACGAACAACAATGATATGGAGGAGAGAAATCAAGACAGAGATGGTGAGAGTGAGAAAGAGGAAAACCTGGGGAGAGTTGCAGAATAACGATGACTTTGTTGATGGCCTGTGATCTACAGGGAGATGAGAGGCAAAGAAGAAATATAGGAGGCAATATTCCCTCTAAGCTGTGTGCATGTGCACACCAGGGAAAAAAGATACGCACAAGTGAAAAATGTCTGCGCACTTGAATAAAATAATGTTTTTCTTGTCCAACGTTCAGTCTAACACATACACTGCACACCATTGGGATTTTTTCACAAACTGCACATAAAAAAATGTTAGAAGTATGATATATTATTATCATGTCATTTATTGTGGTGCTATTAATTTGTTTTGACATGTTTTTCCTCACTCCTAACAGATGTAACTTGATAGCACCTGTAGCTACTATGTCTGTCACAGACCAGTGTCCAGTCTAGGGAATGATCTTTTATCAACGCTATATAAGTTGTGAATGAATGAAATGTGGAAGCCTGAAAGAACAGAGAAAAAGAGAGTGTGATAGAGAGAAAAAGAGTAAGTGCGTGACTGTGTATGTGTGTTTATGTGAGAGAGTATGAGAAAGAAATATACCAAGAGATAAAGAGAGCGAGTGTGTGTATGTGCAAGTGTGTGTATGTGCAAGTGTGTGTAAGTATGAGTGCATGAGACAGACAAATGTAACGAAAAAGTAAATGAAATGTAAGTAAATCTAACTACAATTGTATGAAAATCTTCAGAACTTAATACTGTTCTCACCTGAATGGCTTTCAGAGGGTGGTTGATGGTTTGAGAAGATTTTAAACATGCTTCTTCTTCTTCTTTAACATAGTTTCGCAGTCTTGGATGCCTGTTCAGAAGACATTTTATTCCTCTTTAAAAGAATGTGTATACTATCACTACAACTATATAAATGAGTATCTTTAGAAGAAAAATGTGTCTACAAAAAAAAAATGTAACGCTGTTTCCACCAAAGGAACATGGTTAAATAAATAGTGACCTTATAAATATAATACAGTAGTAGCTATCTAACATTACTAAGGACATGCCGTCTAACATTACTTAGAACATGCCATCTAACAGCAGGACTTGCCTACCAGCATGCCCTTAGGAAACAGTATTTTTTTCTTTATATAAATTGACCCCTTAACAATATGCTTGATCTGCTTACAACACATTTTTAAAAAGACATCTTCCCTGTGAAAGGTGTCTAGACAGATGTCTTTTTGCATAGATTTCAAATTTGAACGCATTTCAATTAAACCAGATGTGTAGATAATCAAGCCAAGTCTCACAGTTGCAACAAATAGGTGCTGATAACTGATAGCAAACTCTGCCACAGGGCAAAGTGTCAATTTCATCCACATGGGACGAGTAAACAAAAGTCATCATCGGCATTGGCCGTTAACAGTACATTTGTACTCTACCAGCCAGACAGCACAGCGTCACAATGCACAATGTTTTGCATCTATGTAGGCAAAACAAACTATAGTCTAAATTCATCATTGCTTAACATTTGTTACGAAAACAATTGAGGATAATTGTTGTCAATCAAATCAAAGGTGCACATCCAACTAATGTGGTTTTGGACAAAAAGGATGGCCATTGGCTTTTCAAAGTTCAGTCTGCTTACACCAGCATGGTCTGCCTACCAACATGATTTTTTTCTCCCAAAGGGGGTGATCTTCATACTACTACTAACCTCTAAAACAAGAGATAAGTATGGTGTGTACTAGTCAACCCCAACCACCCCTGTCCGGATGTATACATGGCATTGGCATCGCTCGATACCTTGTTTAACACTGAACATGTGACTTCTGAACCGGCCATCACCAATCTATCGAATTCAGTCGCATGACGATCATCTGGTCACACCCAAACCAAGCCAAACCAGGATGATTCCATTCTTTTCAATTTAGTAGGAGACAACGAGACGCATTACGTATTTGTGCAAACACAAATTCTTATTATTGGCTCAATCACATACACTCTCAAAACAGACCATCTCACACTAACACCCCTCTAGCGACGGACTTGTCCTAGTAGAATAATTCCATTTTACAATAGGGGTGACCAATAAATGAAAGCTGTATAATCAAGCCTACTTCATCCATAGTGCAGCTGTTAGCATCATTACTACCAGTTGTCCAAGGCAAAGGTAATGATGGACACACCCCTTTTGAAATTGACTTAACCGAAGGCCTTTTTGACTTAAGCTTATGAGCCTGAACGCGTCCTTTTTCCTGTTTATTAAATAGTCAACCAATCAGAAAGCATTATTTTAAAAGAGGATAAGCGTAAGACACTGGCAGTAAGAGGATAACAAGAAGGAGGAATATTCAGGCCTCTCTTGACCCATCCTTCCTTCCCAGCAAATGCCAGGCATCGCACTGAGAAGTTTGTAGCAGGCACATAGGGATTCCCGGGCATAGCGCTAAACGGAGTGTTGTAACAAACGGGCATCTACGGGTCTTAGCCTTACTGGGCTTAAGAAGTACCCGAGGAGGGAAGCTGGACAAATACAACACAGACAGTGAATGAGTCAGTGAGTTGAATGGGTGACCTGTGGTTTTATTGTTAAACTGCACAATCAATTTGGTTTAAGTCGATTTAATGAAAAGCTCACAGTTAAAGTAACACATGAATACCATAAAAATAATAACCTACAACGCTAACATTAGATCTAGAGTCAACTAACACCAGTTCGACCATAACACAAATTTGACCACCTAAACCTACTTTTGGAATGTTTTCACATTTACGTGTGCAATGTCGTCACAAGTGTCAGTCATTCGAATTATTCATCCTTTCTGTCAGTCATTTTCAAGCCCAGAAGCAGTCAAACTTTGTTTCGTCTAACCTTTATTGAGCTCAAATCGAACCAGATGAGTAGTATCCCTATTTTTAAGCTGTGACCTTATTCTAGTCATGTGATCTTATAGGGTCATGCAAACTTATTTTACGATTATTCTACAAAGCCACGTGATGTTTTGGCCATGTTGCTCATGTAGGCTTCCCCTCAAGCTGTTTGTAACGCTCTATTATTATTTCGCATTGCCATAGAGGGTTGGTCGAATTGCTGTTAGTAAAACTTATCCTTTAACGCAAATTCTACCATTTCATCATTGTCACTTATTTATAACACTTAATCTTCCTTTCGCTGATTGGAAAAGTATTGGCAGAATAAGTATTGCACCGGCTTCAATCCTGATGATTTGACAAAGGCATACAATGCTGTTCGATGGGGCTGCATAAAGAAAACCAGAGAATTTAGTGTGCCCAGAAGCACCCTTGAAAATTGATTAAGGGGGACCCATCCCCTTTCAGTTTTTCAGTGTCAAAGTGACTGCTAATCTCTTCTTTGGGCTGTTCCATCATTAAAGTAGATGAAGCTTAAACTGTGCTGATGGTCATATATACTTGATTTGTAAATGTTTGTGTGTCTTGATTGGGTTTAAAACCAAGTGGTCCAATTCCTGTTTTGAGGTGATCAATTGATATTAGGTTGGTCAAATTGGTGTTAGTCATGTGACTTTTATAAATACAAAAACATGTCTAGTTTTTTAATATTATTATTGGGTTATATATAATATAGATCTATGCTTCTAAGTTACTACAGCACATAGTGATGAGGTCATTTTTAAATGTACTAGCAATAGGTTAAACAAAAAATAATGATTAGAAGATCATGTAAACAAAGTTTACACAATTGGTCAGAGCATTAAGGCCCTAGGTGGTCGAATTGGTGTTAGTTCACTCTAAACTACTGGATTAGTGTCAACCTGATTGGAGTAAAAACCAACGACAACGACCGCCGACGCCCCTTTGCCTCTACGTCTACTCATTTGGGAATCAAACACAGGATGAGGGCAAAGAGGCTGTAACAAAAGAAATATTTGCATATCTACTCACGAAGGGCCTTGTATCTCAATCAAATAAATGAAAAGAACGGTCATGGAACAATGTATGCGGAATTTACAAGGTGACAATAGATATGAATCAGAAATTAAACTTACCATTCATACGTAGCCATTTTGTTGTAATTGTCACATGACAGGCTGCAGATGAGAATGGAATCTTTTCCTAATCTTTCATATCACAAGAGTCGCTCGATGGTGGTGGGAAGGCCTTGGGAATGGAGGGACAGCCCACTTTATTTTACGCCGCTAAAGTATAAAATTACAGGACAAAGCTTTCGCAGAAGTGAAGGTCACATAAACGGCTTTGGAAAATCGCCATCTTGTACAGATAAAAGTAAAGAAGGAGAAAAGACTAGTTAAATGAATAGATGAATAAGCAATGAAGAAATTAATACCTTTGACTTTAAACTTTCTCCATGGATTACTCAAGGATATTAATATTAGTAATAAAAAATTGTATACTAAAAAACAAAATGACTACAAGTAGATGAAAAAAATTAA
>JAXRKP010000442.1:122500-155000 GCA_037039925.1 Doris montereyensis | reverse complement strand
ATGAACACGAGCAGTTCAAATGTGACAATGACAAGGGACCGGACAGAGACGTTGTAATTGTAAATCGGACTGAGACTGAAATCCAACCATGTAGTTGGAGGATGCATTGGACTATTGTCTCGTTCATATATGAGCATTTTTGGTAAACGTTTTACCAGTCCATGTTACCTAATTTGCATCAAAATAGCGCAGTTTGTTGATCGATTGACATTGTATGTAAATAACAATAAATTGTTGGAAAAGTTTGTACATTATGCGTGGTACAACATATACTTACTAACATACAAGAGAAGACTAATGGGTGAAAATTTGTTGAAAGCAAACAAAATCCCACAAAAGGAAAGTTTTTGTGTTCTTTCCCCTGATATTCACATGTACAGTCTATTTTTAAAAGTAACAAGTATTATAAAAATTGTTGTGGATAATGCAACTTTAAATGTAAAAATCGACTTATGCAACATCCACTGTATGACGTAATTTTACGGGATTGTTATAGATTTCTTCCGTCTCACCTCTAAATGTGGATCTAAGCCGATACCGACAAGTAAAGTTGTTGATTATTATATTCTGTAACTGTAGATGTTTTATTAATAAACCAAGTAATTGTAATATTATTGAGTTTGAAAGAGCTGCCCCAAAGCCATGATAAATTCAGAGTAAAAATACGATTGTCATCTCTGGTCTATTTGCGTAGAGTAGCCACCACAATGCTTCTACAAACGCATCTGAATACGACACACAGTCTCTTTCTAGCATCAATGACAATAAACACACCCCAAACCCCACCTTATTTTCAGAAAGATACCATTTTAGCATAGATCTATGTAAAGGGGTGGTCACAACTAATCACTTCAATAATGTCCTCTCTTACTCTGTAACATAAGGTTCACAGCTTGAAACCTAACACCTCGTATCTACTGGACTCCATCAAGATTCGCTAATCTGCGAAGTAAGCATCAGTTTTCTCTTTAAACAATTGGTTGACCAAGCAAAATCTTAAGACTTTTATTCAGGAGAGGAGCCCACCTCCCCACCTCCCCCATCTGTGGCGTCACATATCTGTTGTCGCTCCAGTGATGAACGCTCGACGAAGGCCGTCGGCTAAGTTCGCTGGCGAAATATCAGGAACTGTCTGATTTGTTCATGCATATGACTGACATGCAGTCAAATTTTCTCAACTACACTCAAATTTCTGTTAATCGACAGTTTGCGTGCCATACGTATGATCATACATGTTGGGCGGCTGTATGAGCAATGTATGACGGTGTGGTAGGGCCCATAGTTAGTCGTCAAAGGGATGTCATGCATGTACGACTGCATAGTATTAATATTATAGCAGAAGGGATAAAGTATGCATGTGTTTATGTGAAGAAAGTGAATGTGAAGACATGATAATAATTGATAGGTACATAGAGCAAGACAAGAGACGACTGTGATGAGAAAGAGAGGAAAAGTGAGTGTCTACCACTACCAGCAAACATGGGTGGGGAGGGGTCGAGCTGGAAAGGAGGCAACTGTAATGCTAGAATGTATTATTTTTTTTATTGCGGGGAGGTGTTATTATAATGGAGATTTTTACTTGAGGAAAGGAGAAACCAGCAACAACAATGATCCTAGTAATTTGAGATTAATTAACAAACACCTTTGATGTTTTGAGGTAAGTGATCGGCTGACTCTATACCTTCTGAAATCGCAAATGTCCTGATTTTTTCCCAAAGTATCCTGTTCGGCCTGTTTTTTTCGTAATTCAGAGTGGCAGGTCTGAATTTTGTCTAAAGTATTGCAAGTTGGCACTACAATGGCACTCATTTAAATCAGCACAATGATACATATATCCAAACATCTACTTGCTCCTGGATATTGCCAGAATTATGTGACATTTTCCATGCACCTGTTATCAAAAAGATACTGTCCGACATGAGTAAGGGAGCCGGGGCAGTTGAAATAGGGTCGACAAGAAGTAGTTGAGAACCTTTCAAGGTTTTAAAACACTTCAAAGTATTATCCCACTCTTTTCTAGGTTTATATGAAAACAAACGACAGAAAATAATTTCAAATACAATTTTCTCACTATGTTACTATTGTTACCTTTTGACAATGCTTTGGAAAAATATTTTTTGACTGATTGCCCCCAAATTTGAAAGCATCAGTACAGAAATAATTGCAAAAAAATGTTCAGAAGCGATTTTAGATATCGTTTCAAACTTACACTTAAAAACTTTTTGTGATTAAATTAAGGAAAAGTTGTGTGTCTTGTTAATTAAAACATTCATGGAATTAATGTGTGTGGTGCAACGTTACCACCAAATCTGGATAAAACCAAGAGTAAAAGAGCCTTTATGAATTGAATTTGACCATATTTTCATGAAAATACAAAATGGCATTCAACACTAGCCATTTGAAGTTTGAAATTTGGCAGATACTTTATGGGAAAAAGAAAAAAGTCATAGTTATAACTTATATAGATATAATCTATATAACTTATAAGCTGTCTTTTTTCCTGTTGATGGGCAGCAAGATTTCTCATGTATATCTACCGACGTTTGTTGTCCTTGTTGATCATTGTCTTTGTTTTTGGTACTTTGCTACTATGAGTATGATCCATTTTGTACTTGTCAAGTATATCTCTACTTCTTTATCTATCCACATTTTTTCAATTCTCCATTTTATCATGTGTGTTTCAAATCTGTGAGCTTCATTTTGTTTCAACAGTATTTTAATTTTATATAGGACATGACTCTCTACTTTTTGTTTCTTTCAGCATTGATAAAGACAGCAATGATGTAGTTACCCAGAAAATGGAAGGCTTGCAAGAGCAGTTTCAAAAAGCCAGAGAATGTATTGATCGGTTACCAGGAACTCAGTATAGTCAGGAGGAACAGTTGAGAGTGAAATCCATTCTTCATCAGCAGTTGGAGATTAAAACTCAGCTCCTTCTTAATTATAAAACTGGAAACACTTTTGATGGACATCTGTCTGTGCCAGCTGAAGTTGAGTGTGAAACACCTTCAAATACTCCCAACTGAAAAGAAGTGTGATGGACACCAGTGCAATTCTGTTAATAATTATAATTGCATTTTAAAGACAATCGGGTTTACGCCTTCTTCCTTTTAATAGATTTACAAATTGCCTTTACTGTAAGTTTCTCAGAAAATTCAGTATGTCTGAGCATAAGGATGTGAATGTTCTTATTCCAAAGGAAGAAAGTGGGGAAAAGGATAATCATCCAATATTTTCTCGGGATCCATCCGAATGGCTGAAACTTTTGCACAAACAAGTATGCATTTTTACGGCGGATGGAAATCAGCACTGTGGCTGTGTTTACACTATTGATCCAGTATCAGAGAGTGTTGTGTTGATTGATGATAATCTTGATGACAATCTTGAAAACCACATGACAGTTAATTTGAAATTACTCATTGGGTCGTCCATCATTAGGATAACTTCAGAATCCTGTGAAGCATCGGATAAAGTCAGACATTTCTGTGACTGTTTATTTAGACCCAGTTCAAGTGTTTCTCTGACCGAGGAAGAGGTTCTTAATCGTAGAGCAAAGTTGAAATCATGGTTAGAAAAGCATCGTCTTCCTGTTACAGTTGAAGAAGATGGACAATCTTTAATAGTTGCAGATGCTCTTGTCATTCAATCACCATTTTCAGAAAATGATTGCCTCAGTACAAATGAGATCATATTATCAAAGATACAAGGTCTCATTAAAAATATGCCTGCTGACCAAGACTCATGGTAATTTGTTTTAAAATCTCATACCAGTACCAGCAGCAAAAATTGACAGACAAAAAAGAACAAAACACACATACACTCATAGACAAATCGTCAGCTCATAATTATATTGTGTCTTAGCTTTGCATAAACTTGTTTTGAGAAGAAAGGTTCATAAATTCTGAGCTAGAAAGAGAATCTGAAGTAATGCGAGTGAAATTTTAATTATGATAAACATAGGCTGAATTTGGTTACCATCTTTTGTGATAAAAGACAATTATTGATGACTGAATCGGACAATGATTTTAGATCCAAAATTATCAAATGTGTTGTTCATTGTTAGGACAAAATAATTCTGAGCTGATCAGTGATTATGTGTCGTCCATGAAAAATCTTAAACAAAGCCAATTTTCTGTAGTGAGAGGAATTAAATTTTAAAGCGAGATCGAAACAGGACATTTACGATCTATTGTCATATGCTAAGTTTGTGTTGCATAAAACTGAAAGACAAAAATGTATTTTCATTTTCAGTAAACTAAAAATAAAATCATGCTGTTTTTGTTAAATATGCATTATACATATATAATATATATACAAATTCATACCATGAAAAGCAAATCAAAGCTGTACATATGAAGCTCTGCATCGAAAATTTGTCCTTCAAAATTATTTGAATTGTCCTATATTTCCACGAAGTGTATTGTTGCCAGTAATTGTCAGTCATACATATATGAACCCCCATAGAATAAGAATGGGTGGTAATGGTAAATATTTTTTGTTGATTGTAAAAGGCCAGTTGACCATGACCCTTTTTCAGAATAGATTGATACAATGTAGGTCTACTATGCTGTGTCCTATGGATTAATCTATAACAACATTCAAAATGAACGTGTGCAAAAAATGATTAAATTCATACCATAGCAGCTAACAGGCCAACTAATTCACTTATAAATCTATATATTTCTTATCCTCTGTTAGTAATGTTAGTTACCTGTCGGGTCCTAAAATATAATGCTATTTGATCACTAGTAGTAGTAGTAGTAGTACTGAGCCGTGGTCATGATTGATATCAAACATTATGTACAATTTACCCATGTATTACACTAGAATTAAGTGGAAAATTTTGTTATGTAATGTGACGATTTCATCCTTCTGCGACAGCGACTCATGTGTCTCAGTCTCAGATTTTTGTTCTGATTATAGAGCATAGAATAAGAAATCTGCATTTACCCTCATGCCCTGTTTTCATCTTTATTAGTTCGGGGACATCCTTGGCTTATTCTAAAATAAAACATTTCAGCTTCTCTAAACATATATATAATATATATATGTGTGTGTATTAAAAAAGTACTGGTCATTCATTTAATACTTTTTTTTTGATTCATCATTATGAAATCTAAATTTGCACATAGGCAGGACATTGGAAAGCGTTGTGTCCAATAAGCTAATTTTATGAATAATTTAACCTTTACGTTGATGCAAGAATAAAGATGCACCAGTACCAGGTTTAAGTTTGAGTCATTGATTGTTGAAATAGATTAATTGAAAGAGTGGGCACATACTTTATAATTTTCATTTACATCTCAAACTGAAATATTTACACCGTATATACCTCATAAAAGCAATGGAAAAAATTATATGTATGTCCATGAGTGTTTGCGAAGTGACCAACTGAATATAATGGTAAAAGAGATTTTTTATGATACAGTGTTTGTAGTGTATGTGTGGAAAAACTAAGCAACTATACTGTAATGTAAGTGTAAGTGCCATGTTTGTGTATGTAATTGTGTAAATTTTCTTTATATTTTTCATAATTTGTATTTATTAGTAAGTGTTTAATTTTAAATTCATTTCACATTTTTGGAGTGGAGGAGGGGAGAGGAATCTATATGATTGAACTGGTGGGAGAGTTTTCTTCATCATTTCCTTTTTAATTTTTACTGATGTTGGCAGTGCTGTGCAGGTGTATAAGTGTAGAGTTTAATTAAGAAAAAAATCTGTTTTCGAAGTTTGCTTACTGGTGTAATTTATAGTTTTGAAAGTCTTTTAAACCGGTACACGGGAATATATATATATATCCTTTTATGGTTTCACTCAGTGTATAGTATAATGTACCATATCTTGAATTTCATGTCTGCATTCTCCTGCAGTATTATTCACAATATAGAGATAGTCATAAATCCACCTTTGCGAGTATTAGTGCCTACCAATAAAACCATACAATTCATGCAGTTCCTTATTATGGTCAATGAACCTTCTTGTAAGTTTATAAAATTGTCAATTCTTTTGTTTGTATGAAAAAAGTAATCTTTTTTTCGTTTTTTTTTTGGTCCCATGAAATAAATTATTTGAAATGTTCTCGTGCCTTCTCATTTCTCTTCTTGATTAAAATTTGTTGATTCTCTAGTGATCTTAATCATCATAGAACTCCAGGCACGCTTTACCAAAATGAAAGTGAAAAAATACCTCGTACAATACAAAGAATTGGAATCCGGTACCATAACCGGCCATGCAAGGCAGTTTGCCATTTTGATAATAAATTTAAAAAGAACTAGTGTGTGAGTTCTCCCCATATATAATGTCCCCAACACCCTCACTTTTATAAACTGAATGATTCCTCAAAGCTGATGTTTTAGTCTTAGTAATACATGTATAATACTAATACTCTAATAGCCCCATAGAATGGGAACTGATAATAGTATTAGTAAGAAAGAAAGAAATATTATATATATATTAATAGCATTTGATTTAGACTCATCCCGCTTGAGTAAAGAATCCTTCAAAAGACTCTTACCTTACTGTTACTAGGGGGACCCAGTAGTACAGAGGCAATGTGTTGGCCTCTCAACAACCAAATCGTCGACCGTTGAAACGTTTTCTCACGTTTTTTAAAGTAAAATATATCCCTCTGGTCCAGGAAGGTAGATCGACACGTAGTCCCATCAGAGACAGACGATAAAAAATAGGTCCTGTGTGCAGATCACATCACTGCACATTATTTAAATATCCCTTGGATGTTTACAATGCAGTTCGGGCAAATAAAACATATCATACCAAAAACCATGAGATCACCTTAGTTGTGGACGTGGATAAATCAAATTAAAATAACCATTTACACCTGGGTTGAGTGGGGAAATGCGTATTAATATTAATTAAGTGTCTTTGTTAAGGAACACTGTCAGACCTTGCATTGCCAGGATTTGAACCCAGGACCTTGCTATCCTTACTCTGGAAGCCTAATCCCTTGGCCACTTATCAACATCTACTCTGTAGCTTGCATTACTAATTACTGGCAACTAATGCAACTAATCTGAGAGTGTGATAGAAACATGTTTTACTGTCAATACTGTCAAACATTTAAGTTCAGAAAAGGGTTGCTTTTCAAGTACACATACTCTTGGTGGATATGCATGTACATGTACTACTACTAGTTTGATTTGAAATGCACTTTGAATCTGACCATACCAATAACACTAACAACACAAGAGGGTTTCTCTATTGTTATAGTGGTATAAGAATCTTATCTTCAAAAGATTGTCTCCATTTATGTTTAATTTGATTTTCAAAATGAAAACATTTTAATTTGGATGAACAGCATCATGAGTGGAAAGTTCTTTGAAAAAGACAAGACAATTCAAGATAGTCAGAAAGGTTCCAAAACTAAACTTTAGAAATAGTATGGTGATGCCTGATGTTAATTTGTTTTTGTATTTCTGCTTGTAAATTGTAAGTTAGTAACAGAGGCGCTGTAGCGAAACCATAGCGTTATGAGAACAGACATCGGCCTGTATTGAAAATGAGTGATCACAGCTTATAAAATGATTGTATTATGTACGTGTGATATTACTGATAATACATATATAATATTGTATTATGTTATTTTTTGTTAATAATATTATTGTTATGAAGGGTTTTGTTGTTTATTTGTGTGGTTGTAATAGTTGTATTAGGATTAGAGATGATTATTACTGAACTAATGGGGCATTTAGCAAGTAAAAGTTATCTGCCCTGGTTTCAGAAACAGATAGGTGGTAGCTCTTTTGTGTGGAGCCTGAAGCCCTTCTTTAATTATAGTAAAATACGAGGGCAGTGAGCACCCCACATCCTTTTTCATAAATAATAATGCTATTACAAAAGCAGTATAAGTATAAGTATAACTACTACTGTACTACTACCATGTCTACTCTTGTTAATAATTATTATAATTAATATAATAATGTAAATAATAATGCTAACATTTGTGGTGATGATTATTATAATATTAATAATAAGAGAAGGAACAGGATGACAACCAGTAAATTAATTATAACAACAAAAACCAGAAATAATAAAGTAGTAAAGTAGTACAGAACATTCTATGTGTTCCTATTTTTATAACTTAGTGAGTGGCGCTTAACAAGATTAATAATATTACTTACAAGTATCTATCATCTTTGTACTGAGTTACATTGATGCACAGACTCACATTCTTCTATGGGAAAGTATTATGGGATTTTGCATTGAGGAAATACCGCGACACAAAAGTGTTACCACGGCCAATCGGGAATACCTGAAACGAGCTAAATGCCCCTTGTTCCTAAATCCATTGCCTTTTTAGATTTAGAAATTAACAAGATTAATAATATTACTTACAAGTATCTATCATCTTTGTACTGAGTTACATTGATGCACAGACTCACATTCTTCTATGGGAAAGTATTATGGGATTTTGCATTGAGGAAATACCGCTGACGCAAAAGTGTTACCATGGCCAATCGGGAATACCTGAAACGAGCTAAATGCCCCTTGTTCCTAAATCCATTGCCTTTTTAGATTTAGAAATTAAGAAGCTAAGACTAGAAAGGAAATGTTTACACTGGGAGATTCTTGGCATCTGACAAGATCTATTATCTTGTAGTTTTACATTTTGACGCATAGTCATAAAATGTAATTTAGTATACAGTCCAACCCACATATATTGACATCCTGCATATATCGACGTTATATCAAAGTATTCAAAGTCCCGTTTTTTTCCATATATATATTATTAGTAAAGAAAGCACTGATATATCGACGTAAATTTGACTCAAACCCCTTAATTTTATATCGTCTACGATTTTGTCGGTGCAGGCAATAATCAGTCTACAGACAGCATAAATATCCGTTGATGGCCAGTAAATCGATTAGTGAAAGCCAAGAATTGGCAAATGAAAACACAATCCTGTAAACCAAGACAATACTTCATCCTGGAGCAATCAAAGCCAATTAAAACGCATGCTCTTTGACCAATGATATCCCGCGCACTGGACCAATCAAAGCCAATTAATAAAACGCATGCTTCAAACAAGGAAGCAAAAGCAGCCATTGAGATTCTGAAGCGCTTTACTCTGCAGCACACTAAAGGTGACAAACTTTTTGGCGTGATTGCATAGGCAGAATACAGGGTGTGTGAAGTGATTCCCTATCTACAGAAACAGGCGACCATCAACGACTTCTTCACACCAGCAAAATAGAAGCCAGCAATGCTCTCGCCCTCTTGAAAAACGGTCCACACATTACCTTCGATTGACGTTGTACATGTACATCATGGGTATTATGGCTTTTTATGGTGGTATCCCCTTATTTTATTGGTTGCTCTGATACATCGACAACCTCTTATATCAACACAGCGATGTCGATATAAGTATAAGTATTTGTGAAGTCTGTTTTCAATTCTTAAATTCTCTAACAAATCATTAAATGTCTCAACCTTACTACAAGTTCAATTTATTCTATTTATTCATGTCCCATTTTTTCAACTCGTTCGATGGACAGAAGAATTCTTCATCCAGATCTAGAACCTAGTATAAATAGATCCAAACACAGGGAGATGCAATATATTTATTTCCAAGAGTGATACTGGTATATACAAATCTCAATTATTAATTAGATTCTATAGCAACAGAAGATAGTCGGACTTGAGCAATCTGGATTTCTAAACTTCTAAAGGGTGAGAATGCAAGCACTTAAGAATAAGGCTGGCACTGGCAAGAATGAGTTATGAAATGACACGCATAGGATGTCGAAGATGCCATGGCAACTATTTTCCTATCTAAATAAATCTAGTCGCGTATGTTGATTTACAGTTAAACTCAGTGCATACTTTTTCTGCTATCGACAATGAATAGCACTAGTAAAAAACAGCCACGCAAAAGAGTTACCACCTATCTGGAAAATCACAATGCATTATGGGACAGATTGGCAGTAGGAGCTAAACTCATTTTTAAAGGTAACAAAATTTTATATCAAATTTCACAATCTTTCGCTGACAAGTTTTTAATGAATAAAAAAAGTGTTGCAAAATAGAGACAAGGAACAAAACGTATTTTAAAAATATTTAGCCTATATGTTTTATTTTTCTTTATTTTGCTATTTGGAACTGGAGCATGCCCTGAACATAACTGTATATATTTACGTGATCATGCACAGTATATTTTACTCAATCCTCTCTATAGCAATAAAGCATATTATCCTAAGAGATTTCATGACACATTATGCATGTTCCTGAAAATTTGATCCACAGATATTATGGTACATGTATTTTTAATATTATTTATGCATAAATAATACAATCATGTGCATAAATAGTGTGTGAAGAGATAATAAACACAAGATAAAAAGTAGACAGTGGCTTGTTGAACTAGCAAGTGCATAAAATTAAAAATAAAAGCCATCTCAATTGATTAAAAAAATCTAGAGCTTGTGGGGTTATTTTTTACACAAGATATTTCTAGTTCTAGGGAAAATGAGAATTGAACAGTAATATTAATATCAATATTGACACTTCTTCTCTACACAATTTCAGTTTTTGTGATCGCAATTCATATTTCAGGAAAACATTCTATTATTATTATAAAATGTAGGATGCAGGAAAGGACAAAATATGCAATACAAGGGTATGGATATCGCCATACTCAATTAAATTTCTCAATTACACACACACACATTACACTTACACACACACAGATAGCTTCTTTAGATTGCATCGCGTTGAGGTTTCAGCCAATAATTTCATCCTAGAAAATTCTACCTCGAAAGAAAACAAATGCTCTTCATATATTCAGTCGAAGTATTTTTAAAAAAGGGTCTAAAAATTCTTTCAGAGCTTTCGTCTTCAAACCCCCCCCCCCCCCCAAGAAAAAAGTACAAACACACACACACACATGTAAACAAAAAAAGCTCTAAAAACTAAGTATTATATATTTGTTTACAAGCATCAAACGATATGTATTTACACGAGCATATTATCACATATGCATGAAATCTGTAAAAAAGTAAAAGTAACAAAACATAAAGCATACGGTAATGGCTATTTTGAAAAAGCTAAAATCCATTGACAACATTATAAATCTGCATTTTACCAAATAGCCTCTTACAGTTGGAATACAATGCATATAAAAACAAGAGTTTGACTCAAGAAAAACACACACACAAAAAGCCCCAAAACTATTAAACTAAAATCTAACTAAATATAATTTCAGTCCCCTCACGACCTCATTTCGTTTTGAAACAAAGGAGGTTGAGACTAAACTACTTATGTATTTAATTTCCCAAAATTCTAGTTTATATGAAGGGAAATGTTGCTAAAAAGGTTGAGAGAGAGAGAGAGAGAGAGCGCTTTAGTGATAAAAATAATAAAACTTTTATTGTACAAAAATAATAATAATAGTAATGTTGAACATGTCCATAGCACCATACCTCACTGAATGCACACAATAATGCGCTTGTCTTTAGACTTTAGACTAGAAAACCATATGAAAATGTTCACAAGACTCTACCCTTCAAATACTAAGAAATGAAAACCAAGGGTAAAAAACCCAAACTAGAATAAACACCCCCAGAAATACAAAAAAGAAATAAAAAGAAACTGAATCGCTCTCTGCATCCCACCATGATAAATAGTGAAAACACCAACAATGAGAGTTTGTGGGTGGGTGAGTCCAAAAGTAGATATTTCATCAGAGGCGCAAAGTTGCATTTTTCTTTATTTATTTGATCCCAGCACCTGTCGTTGATAACTTCTTTAAAACAAATGCCAGCAAATAAAATCTGCAGGCATTTGTCAGCTTAACTGCTGTTCTATATAATAATAATATTCTGATGTATGTTATACAAGAAGAAACAGAAATGAGATTTATGTTTATCTAAGATAAAAAAAATAGAACAAATGAAAGGAGATAAATGTTTAAAATATTTCATAAGGATTTTAAAACTTGTTATTGGAGAAAGAAAAACAATTAATGAGGAATATTATTTCAAATGTAGTCTCTGTAGTTTAAAATAAGAGAACTTTGTTAAATCTGAAAAAAATATAGTTAATAAATTAAATGCAATCAAGAAATTGCTGCTTTATTTTTCGTCAGTAAAATTTATGTGATTTTGTGAGATAAGCAAATGTTAATCTTTTTTCTCCCTTAAAGTAAAGCATCTCAAATTAAATTTCTTAATAATTCACTGCATCTTACAAAGTTGTCATAATTGGTTCAGATTATTGATCAGTAATTATCAAAAAACTTTAACTGTAACTTTATTATTTTTGTCTCAATTCATTTCACAACAGAGATAACGGGTAAAACCCCCCACTAAAAAATTGTTCCTCTAAACATCAAACAGTGTATAGCATTTTTCTTGAATGATCACACATGAATGCAAAAATGATTTTTAACGAAGATGTAAAATAACATAATTTCACTTTTTAAATTTCAAAAACACACAAAGATCTGGCAGCCAGGAATTTTAAGCGAAGAATTTGATCAATAATTTATCAATGAAAAGAGAAAAAGACTAGTGGTGAAAGTATGAAATCACTGAGTATTGTTTGGAATCTCTTCAGTCAAATTCGTATAAAGTGTGTGATTCAATTAAAAATATTATTTCAGGGATCATTGCAAATGATGAATGAATAAAAAGGAAAAAAAAAGAAGCAGAAAACTTATGAGAAGGATTCAACTAGACGCTGCATTTTCTCCAGGGCCTTGATATGCAATTTCACCTTGATCATCTACTGTACAGGCTGCTGATGCTGCTGCAGCAGCATCATTGGTGTCTGGTACGACATCGCCAACCAATTCTGCACACTGAGAGGCCTTGCTTAATTCCTCCTCCAAAACCTTTATTTCATCACTTGATATTTGCTCAAACCCATCCATTTCCACATCATCACCACTAGACGATGAGCCATCTCCTTCATAATCAATGTCGTCATGAGATTCAGAAGACTTTGGTATATTTAAAAAGGAACGGATGGCAGAAGCTGTTTCCTCATGCTCACTGATGTAATTAAGGAGTAAAGCCAAAAATAAAGAGATGCATAACTTCATAAGAATAATATCAATACATTTGTGTGAATAATTTAAAGGCTGGCTTCCATTGAACCACTGGTGGCTCCAGGATTGTATAAACACACATCTACATCTGCTGACCAAATTATTTACTATATTTACGGTAATAATAGGAATAATAGTGTGTCAAGACACGGCTGACATGCATAAAGGCACGTTTTTTCTTCTCTGTAATACAACTTCATACCTTTCCATTATTGGTCTCAAAACGGGTCTTTCATGTTGACCCAATTTTCAAAATCTATCTCCTCTCTTATCTTAGTTATGAATAAAATGACTCAAAATCTGTGCATGTCGTTTTTTTCCATTCGATATCTAAAGAGTGATGTCGGCTCTTTTAGATATTTTTTAAACAAATTTTTGAAAATAACATACAGTCCAACCCACATATATATCGACATCGCATATATATTCACATCCTGCATATATCGACGTCATATCAAAGTCCCGTTTTTTTCCTCATCTACACTATTAATTTAAAAAAACACTGATATTTCGACGTAAGTTTGACTCAAACCCATTAGATCGACTTCCCGATTTTATCGGTGCAGGCAATAACCAGTCTACAGTCAACACAGTCAACATAAATGTCGGTTGATGGACGGTAAATCGATTAGTGAAAGCCAAGAATTGGCAAATGAAAACACATGCTTGTACTAAGTTGTACTGTAGATTAAGAAAATACTGCATTCTGAAGCAATCAAAGCCAATTAAAATGCATGCTCTTCGACCAATACAGAAACAAATGACCATCAATGACTTCTTCACACCAGCAAAATAGAAGCCAGCAATGCTCTCACTCTCACCCTCTTCAAAAATGTTCCTTTTTAGGGCCATACAATACCTTCGATTGACTTTGTATTATGGCTTTGATGGTGTCCCTTTATTTTATTAGTTGCTCTGATACATCGACTACCTCTTATGTCGACAAAATTTGGTGGTCCCAGTGATGTAAATATAAGATAGTTGGATTGTATAGAGTGCATAAATGACATTTTTATTCCAAAAAATTATTTTCCTCTCAAAAAGTTTACAAGATATAAAAAAACCCCGACATTGACGAGAGGAACCTGTGTGCCAAATATTATACAAATCGGTTAGTGGGAAAAAACTACATTTCAAGAAAAATGCGAGCAAAGAACACAAAAGAGACACTTCAGACGGGTTGCCCTTCTTGTAGCAGCCTCCTTACTCTTTCGACAGTCTCTGGCAGTGTTACTAATGTAAAGAGGATTGTAAATCTAGGTTGCGATGTGAACTATTGTCAAATCAGACGTCATAAAGACCAATTTTTTGTTTTATTCCTCTATTTCTACACTTGTGCGCGCGTTTACAAATTCATCGCTAGAACATGACCTCCACCTCTTACAGTTACATCACTCAGTGCGATGCCTAGGAGGCGTGTCGAGAGACCAGAGGAAGCAAAGTGTGGAGATAGCTGGGCAGGTTTTCAGTGCCATCTTCTCAGTCAGTGTAAGGGTAATTTACGTCACAATTTTAACTGTGTTTACCTACCCTCGCGTACAAAATATTATGTAACAAAAAAATTATACACCCGAAAATATAAAGAACAGAAAAACAACATTTTGGTCCCAAACTCGCCAACCCAGCTGCCCCCCTCCCGGTCAGTTTTCCTATTTATACTAATACTAGCTATCCTAGTCATTAAAAGGAAGGTTCATGGATGGAAGGGAGAGAAAACTGGCACGTAATGAATAGAGTGCAAGGAGATGAAAAAGTTTGAGAAACTAACGCTTATTTTGGAGAGTAAAGGCATTCGAATGAATTTTTACATATACCTAACACTAGCGACAAATATAACGAGATTACGATCATCTAGCCATGATCATCTTTGCATGTACGTCATATTTATGAGCATCTTATTCATATTCGAGTATTAGACCATTTGATCAATTATGATTATATCTATGTACAAAATTAACATTACACTTTATTGCATTCATGTATTATGACGTTTTTAACTTTAACTATAACATTATGAGAGTGAGAGGCCTATGAGTGAATGAGAGAGAGTATAACTTATAATAATTAATTTTTCTGTTGTGATTATTTATTGTGAGCATTATGTCAACAAACACAATGTAATTTCCTATTTAAAGATCAAACACAATATCATTTCCTATTTAAAGATCAATAAAGGATATCTTACCTTAATGTTCAACTTTAATTTGAGATTTAAATTACCTGAGGGAACAGGGAGTGTGGACCTCTGTGGCCCCCAATTTGATACCAGAGACAAGGGCAAACACCACTTGATAGACTGTACCTAAGGGTTCTCCCTTTTGTTCTTCAACATGAACATCTTGAATATCCTCAAGCTTTATGGTCACTAAAAAAAGGTGATAAAAAATAAGCTGCATATTTCATAAACAGTTTTTACTCAAGATAAATCTAATGAAACTTGACAAATTTCTCCGAAGCCAACAAAACCAGGGTAATTTTTCTCCCCTTTTTTTTCTTTCTCTTTTATGGCTGTTCAGAAATTTTTTTATGGAGTTAATCATGAGGTCTTTTAATGCGATTATGTAAAATTTATGATAAAAATTAGCTTGTCCAAACCGCCCAGTTTTTCAGCTCATCACAGTGTGAGTCACCTTGCCTGCTCTCTTCTATACAACATAGTAGAGTAATATTGCTTACACCATTGGGAAGCTCTATTCAAACCCTTTCCAACTATGTGTGTTGTAAAGGGAATGCTCTCACACTCTAGTACTAGTAAACGAGGGTGGTCAGATGCGAAAGCCAGAGGCGAGCCGGTGACAAACCAGTTTGCCAGACACCCCTCTCTCTTTCTTCGCGTTAAACGATAGCTCGATGAATGATAGTCAGCTCTGATTGGTCGAATCAGATTGTGATAAAAGAAGGCTTTACAATGATACCCATTACTACCGCCGATGTCAAAGTTAAAAGCTGATCCGAGGTGATTAAAGTTTTTAATTGCTCCACAGTGCCACTTACATAAGAAACTCAGAGAAAACAAACCCACCAAAAAAAAAACTCGTTCAATTTTGCATTAGAAACTACTACTATACTAGCGTCATAAAATTTTGACTTTGCGAGGTATCGTGACAGAGCTTTGTATAACGCGTCCTCAACCGAAATTCGGCACAGCCTTCTAACTAGATCTAGTAAGCAGGACTGACCCGTCGCTCAGCTCGGGCCGTGAGTGCGTCATCATTTCAGTGTGTAGAGACAAATTATGCCGTTTTTGCATTTGTTCATTTTCTACATCGATAAAAAGCCATCTTGTAGTTTTCGGAGTCATGAAAAAATTTGGCTTGTTCTATGTATTCATGACTTCAAGTTAAAGAAGTATGAGTTTTGTGAGTGATCATTTTTGTGAGATATAGAAGGTTAAATTTGGTGTTTTGGCCCATTTGAAAAATTTAACAAATTTTGGAAAATTAAAAAAATTTGTAACTTTGATTGTCCTACAGAAATGATTTGGGTATTAAATTACTCAGGTAATAAAGCTCTTTCCAGTGGTAGCAATTGCTTTTCCATTGCTTACACTTGTGATTTCAGTTTGGACTACCTATAAAAAGCAACACAATCTTTCACACTCAACATCTCATAATAGCACATAAAACAGTATAACAGGCAATAATTATTATATAGGCTGTGGACCAAATTTCATGATTCATGATCGAGTTAATTAAAAATTCTACCAAATGTGTGGCAATGTACAAATTTTTTAAAACATGTCTTAAAAGACAATTATTTATATTTTTATCAACCCTGATATGTTTCATCATGTGTATATTATGTGATTGTCAAAAAATTGGCATATATATTATATATATAGAATATACAGTGGAACCTCTCTAATCGGGAACTCTCGGTGGATTGTAAAATTGTCCCAACTTGCCGGGTTTCCTGATTTCCCGGGAACCTAAGGATTTTGGTTTTCCCTCAGCAGTTTGAGGTACCTTAGTCCTTATGTGAGTGGTTACAAGCAGACTTAAACGAACAAGTAGCCACAGGACAAGTTAATCAAAACAAAGATGGCATTTATCAGAGATGTCTCTCACACTCACAGTCGATCTCCCTTGGACGGTAGATAGATAAGACATGTAATCAAGAAGGCATGGTGAATAGTTAAATCTCCTCATGTGTCCACCCTTGTAATTGGCAGGATAGGCGGGCGATGCACAAGTCTGCTTTCTAAGCGCCGCCCCATATCAACAACGTACTGTATTGTTAGGTAGACGACTAAGGACTGGCTCAACACCTGCTTTCACATCTTTGTAATCCATGTCTGGTGTGTCTGGCTTATGGTCATTGTAAACTGGCACTTGCGACATCGTGCACATATTATGTAATATACAACACGTGTAGCACTGATGCAGGTGTAATAATTGACATTTTGCAAACACAGAAACCAAATCTGGATAACAAGTGAGTGTTGGAATAAATAAATATGGGGGAAATGGTGATGATAATCAATGCAAGTCCGCAAAAAATTGTTCAGATTAGCCAGGGATCTTTCCCATTTAGAGAAATAAAATTTAAAGAAAAAATTATGTTCCATGAGATTTTTTCTTGATTGTGAGTTTCTTGATTAGAGAGGTTCCACTGTACTACATAATATATATGTAATAATTTTCATCATAATGGTAACAACATTCTTTTTAACCAAAAAGAAGACATCACTAAATTGGTAATTTAAAAAGACCATACAAATTCAAAGATGTATAAAAATAGCTATATAAACTGACACTCTAATTTTTGTGTAATCTGAATTTCCTGTGTTTGTTCATTAAATTTAGTCATTTTGCATGGATAAAAAACAAAAACAAAAGCTGCTGTTTCCAGAGATATTACGGGAAAATGTTTATGTGGAAGAGGGCAGTACCATATGGATGATTGGACGTAAGACCAGTATTTTCCAGGAGATATTGACACCAGTGCAGTCGGATTAACTTGACAACAGCTAAATCTTTGTCAATTTCACATATCTGAAATGAAAACAAAATAAAAATGATAATAATTAAATTGCCTGAAAAATATATTTTTTTTCATCAAATGCAACAGAAAAGACTAAAGCATTAAGATGAGAAAGTATAAACAATTTTTAAAATCACTTAATGAATCTATGAGTCCTAAAGTTTTAACTATGTTGACAACAACAAAAATCAAACCCATTAATTCTCTAACGAGTTAGGGAAAAATTCACACATTACACATGTTATCCTACATAATGTACGTAATTCTGATTCAGTTCTTGTCTCTTTTACTCCTATTAGCAAACAAGAAAACAGAGTATCTGTCATAATAAAATGATAACAACCAACCTCATAATTATCAATTAAAATGCTGCTGAGAAAGAGCGCACCAAGTCCAATAACCAGTTTCAAGAGGCAAGACTCTGTAAAAAAAAAAAATGTATAAAATGTTTTAAAAGTAAAATAATAAAACCAAAGTAAAGAAATATTTTTGCCATAATTAGTTTTTCTGGCATGAAAACATTTAACACATTATAATTGTTCATAAAATTAAATACTGCAAACTGTTGTTGAAAAGAATACCTACCTGAGCCGAAGAGGAAAATTCCCAGAACTCCAACCAAAAATCCTAAAAACAAGGAAACAGGAGAAAAAATATATATCAAGTATCAAATATTTGTGTTGTTTATTGTTAGTTACCATGATCCATAGCAAGATAACTGTTATGTAATAATAATAATAACATCGTCTTAGTTTAGTCATTCTGTTCTTGCAATCCACATTTTACAGTTATGTTTGTAAATGCTCTCATTAAAGAATAATAACCTTAAATTTAAAAACATATTATTTGTCTCTTCTTCTTCATTGGAATATAACAATAAATTTTTCTTAAATTTTAAATCCTTTAAAAAACATACTAAAAGAATGTAATAATAGTAATAGGGAAAGAATAATTTATGTCAAGAAAGAGCAAATAAACAAAAAGAGAGAGATAGAGAAAGAGAGATATAAAGATAGATAGATAGATAGATAGATAGATAGAGAGAGAGAGAGAGAGAGAGAGAGAGAGAGAGAGAGAGAGAGAGAGAGAGAGAGAGAGAGAGAGAGAGAGAGAGAGAGGGAGAGAGAGAGAGAGAGAGAGAGAGAGAGAGAGAGAGAGAGAGAGAGAGAGAGAGAGAGAGAGAGAGAGAGAGAGAGAGAGAGAGAGAGAGACAGACAGACAGACAGACAGACAGACAGACAGACAGACAGACAGAGACAGAGACAGAGAGACAGAGAGAGACAGACAGAGGTGTAGAGTAATCAGTTTCTTAGTTGCATTGAAATGTATCCTATCCACCACATGTGGAAAGAAAAAACCCCCAACAAAACCCAATTGGATACAGTTTTGTTAAACCATGATATTTTAATCTTCTATAATATAATAATATATCAAATATTATATAAGAGGATTGCTTAGTATTTGATACAAAAAACAAAAATGTCAAATTTGGCGAACACATGTTTTCATCAGAATGGTAGCAATATCTTAAGCTTAAACCTTTCATTATTTGTTTGAAAGTGAGGCATCTTAGTGTTTATATTATATTTATCACCCGCTGTCCCGTGGTTAGGGACATAGGTTGCGGGCATTAATCCTCCAGAGCTGTCTATCTCTCGTATTTGTTTCCAGTTGTTGCCAAGAATACCTGCGACTTCTAATCTCTGTCTTGCTCTCTCATCTCCATGAGCCTCTATGTTCACCCCTCTTTCTTTTACCCTTTGAGTTCCAGCAGAGAGCTTGTCTTGTGATGCTCAACTGCGGCTCTCTCAGTGTATACCCCACCCAACGCCATTTCCTTCTTGCAATTTTTCTGTCTATAGCCTCCTCCCCTGTTCTGCATCACAACTCAACTTTGCTAACTATTTCCGGCCAATGGATGCCCAATATGTACCTTAGACATTTGCTGCATGCCTAGTCAATTAAAAACGGCAGGTCATTTTGTGCAACTTACAACATCAAGGAAAGACTTGTGGGTAGAGTGTGGAAGACTGCTCAATTCTAATTGCCTAGTGACAAACTAGTGATCCAATGGGCGGTACAGTGGGTGGTCTCTTTTATTACAGTACATTGGGTAGGTATAAGAAGGGAGATGTCAATGGATAGCAAATTGTTGACAGGCATAAATTATTATTAATTAACCATTAGTGATGAAATTACATGTATCATAAAAAAGAAGAATCTTTAATCATGTATTACCTACATACTTTTTGATAATGTGGAGAAAACTATACCCACAATTACCATAGAGGATGGGCATTTAGGAGAAAATCTTAGTTTTGAAATGAACATCCAGAGAGGCAATTTATATAGATTGGTTTCACTGAGATTTCAGGCATTTATGAGGAACAGGCATTATGGCGGTGGGTATTTAGGCAGTAACTACTGTACTGTCTTACCTCCTAAAACAGCCTTCGATAGAAATGTTGGTTCTCGTAGAAGTCTTAGCTTGGATTCAGTCTTGTTCAAGACCTTCATATATGCCATTATAAATCCTCTTATTTGCAACAGTTTCTTAAAGTTTGTATACCTGAAAATAGACAGTTTATAAGATAAATAATAAACGTAAGACACATTGAGGGTATACTATATTCAAATAAAATAAACAAAAAGGTTATCTTATATATACCTACTTTGTGAATTTTACCTATAAGAAAATTTTAAAAATGTCTTGATGATAATTTAAATTTTTTTTTATATGTCAAGTTGATTGCTTTATAGGCCATTTTGAATATTGCATGATAATTGCAGTTTCTAATTCTTTAATTATCTATTTTGTTTTCATTTGCATTAAAGAGTGCATCAATGGCACTTCATTTATTAAACAACATCTTTTGTTGCTCCAACAATAAAAGAATTATTGAAATGCATAAAAATTTATTCAAACTTCTTAATTACCTTTTGAGCTGAATATATGTAAATGAATTATTCCATATTTGGAATCTAAAGCACAATAAACAGACTTCATAGCTCCAATATTAAATGCGTGCTATAACAAAAAACTAAACATGTTAAAAATTTCTCCATGTTTCTATCATTTTGCTGTCTTCTTTCATTATTTCTCCTTTGGCCTTATTAATTTGTCATATTGGGCATGCTGTTGTCTTTCTCATGCTCCTCATAACAGCTTTTGATTTCCTTGATAGCTTTCTTGAAGTCTTTGTCCAAACTCTTCTCATTGTTCCTGTTTTCCTTTCCTAACTTCCTCTTTGGCGATAGTTCTTTTATTCACGTAATCTATCCTATCCTTTGGTCTCTTTGTTTGCAAGTATTTCTTCCAGGCATCCATCCTTTCTTTGATCTCAGTTTTGAAATTCTCATTCCACCATGCTGTTCTTTTTCTATCTCCTTTAATTTGTTTCCTACCACAGACCTCTTCAATACAGCTGAGGAGTGTTTCTTTATACATCTGCCACTTTTCTTCTAGTGTGCTATCATTCAGATCCATCTGCCTTTCATTGATAAATCCGTTTATCCTAGATTGGTATATCTGTTTTACTACTGGTTCATTTAGTTCCTCTATTTTGAGTTTAGTAGCTTTCTTCTCTTTCCTTTTCTGTTTGTTTTCTTCAGTCAGTAATTTCATTTTGGCAATCACTAAGTGATGATCACTAAATATTTCTGCTTCTCTGTTTACTCTTGCATCCAATGTACTGTAAAAAAGGGAGTTGCTAACTATTATGTAGTCTGTCATTGACTTTCACACCTGTCTTCATTTACTCTTGTATATTCGTGGATATCTTTATGAGGAAAAAAGGTGTTGGCTATTTTCATGTTATTCTTTAGACAAAAATCTATTAGTCTCTCTCCAATTGGAGAAGTTGTTGTCTTTCCTTCTTTACCTATTACTCCTCCTAACGTTTCTACATTGTTGCCCACTCTAGCGTTTAAATCTCCTAAAAGCATTAGTTCCTGTAAAATATGATTCGGTCCTACATTTTCTATTCCTTGTCCTTTTTTCTTTGTTTCTGCAATGGCCAAAATATCTACTTTGAATTTTTCCATTTCTTCAACTAATTTTAACTCTTTTCCATTTATTGCCCTAACATTCCATGTTCCAAAAATGACAGTCCGCATTCGATTCCAAGTTTGTCTTCGAAAGATCAAGCCGGTTATATTGCATTTATTTCTCTGAATCCGTTTGGTTTTGGATAAGCAGGGGATTAGCCCACTGTACCCTAGGTAGATGGTGGGGCTGCCACCTTGAGGCCTCCTACCAGGCCTTGTTATTTTCTGTCAGGGTTAACTCTCTAAGCCTTTAGTGATTCAAGACCAGCCTGCAAGGCAGCAGGTTGTTATTTTGTCAGGGTTAACTCCCTTCGCCTTTGGTCAGTCAAGATCGGCCTGCAAGACAGCAGGTTGTTTTCTGTCAGGGTTAACACTCTTAGTCTTTGGTCGGCTAAGACCCACCTGCAAGGCAGCAGGAGACTCGTGGAGGGTGGAATCATCTACTCCCCATACGGGTGCTTACCTGTCCACTGCCCGGGAGGGGAAACTCCGCACTAGTATGTTCATAAACCTATTGCATAGTCTCCCAAAACTCTGATATGCTACTTTAGGCCTATAATTGGGTCTTATCCTCAAACCAAGTAATAACAAACAAAACCCAAACGATTACAAGCAACTAACAAAACGAAAAAGTTTATGTCCAAACAAGAATGGTAATGTATACATGAAGTGGGTTTTAGTCCTTGACTCCGTCAAAATGCACCTACGCCAAAAAGCAAATTTTTTTTTGTCACTCGTGGACCATGCATTTTAGCAGAGACTACTGTTTCTACTGTTATTATGAAAAATAAGGTTTAAAAGATTGTACTATAAATATAGTTCATGACATATTTTCACGATAATGGCAACACAATAATACTGTGCAATGGATTTGATGATAGTAAAAGTTGTCTTAATTCAAGATTGGTAAACGCACCGATACCTCATGAAGGAGAATGATAAAAATAAGCAGATAATATGTGTATATGTGTATGAGTGTGTGGTGAGGTGTGTGTGGGGAGGGGAAGGGTGATAACTATTATGTCTACATCATGTACTTGTGCCTCTGACTTAACAAAGCCCATGAACATGATTTTCCCCCTATATAATATCTATTTTGAGGAGCGGGGGGGGGGGGGGGGGCAAGTTACCACTACCACTTTTAAAACATAAAGGTTACTACTTCAACTTTGCTTTTTCCTCTCTTATCTTGGATCATGGGTTTTCAGACTATAAAACAGCTCGATCTTAATCTTACATTGTAAATTGAATGGACAGTAGAATTGTATGAAATTCTTGTGCTAAAAAAGATAACAATACTATTGTAATGTAGTGTTAATTTATAATCAAATCAACGCTAGTCTACAGGGGGTCAGGTATTGTAAGGGCAGGGAGTCTAGATTTAGACTAGTTGTGAGTGAACTCCTATAGATCTATACGATATCTATAGAATAGAAATAACAACTAATCTAGATCTAGATCTAGATCTAGATCTAGATCTAGATCTAGATAGATTCTAGGCCTTTGCCTTAAATAGTAATAATAAAATAAAGTTGAATGCAAGATTACAAGGTTAAAGATAATTTCAAGTTGATATATCTCTAACCCACCAAAACATAGACTAAATCTAGATCTACATCTCGAACGGAATGGATACTATCTCATTGTTGACCAGAGTTCTACGAGAGCATCGAAATGAAATGTAAACAAAAACATAACACTAGTTCTGAGACGGCCTCGATCTGACTTTGTTTTTCTTTCAGTTTCCAATGACTCAACGCATGATAAGCCTACGACTGATACTTTCAACACTCATCTGATTTCATAGGATATGACTTTATACTAAATGTGTGTCTCAAAGGACAATTGAGTTACATTGACCAAGACATTAGAATAGTAGATGGTAAACGGTAGATTTTTAGATGCATATCAACAACTTACTGATGCTGTGTAAGACTGCGTTGGAGATCAACAGACAAGTGTGCTCGTCGAAAAAAATTGAAGATCGGTCACCTATTTCCTATTTATAGTAACAACACTGTTTACAAACATCCGGGCGCCGTTATCTCAAGATCGATGAACATTTGGGCTCAGTTTGAGTTTAAAACTATAATTTGATTTCGTTAGTTGGTCGTAGCAGTCAGTGCTGAAGGCTAGATGTTTGCATATTTCTTTCCCCATAGTTTCTCGAGAATTTGAAAACGCATGGATCTAGATCTACAGTCGATCAACTGCCCTCCCCCCCCCCCCCCTGCTCATTTACATTAGTTAACAATAGTTTAGAAGCAAAGGGCTAAACGACATAGAGTCTAGTCATAGACCTAAATATATTAATTCTAAATTCAGGAGTTTGATCTCGATCTAGATATAGAGTCAAGGTCTAGATCTAGACTTACATAGGAATTTTGTAATTCACTTTTTCATGTCGGGATTCGAACCATGGATTTCCAGCTTGAATGTCTGCAACCCACTAACCCACTAAATTTAGCGTCGATTTGGATAGGGAAAGACAATATGAGATTGGTTGAGTGAAAGTGGAATTTACCCTATCCAACATATAGGCTGCGGTGACCTCAGTGTTAATTAAGAGGAAACAACAAAATGAACGAACTAATCATAGACCTTCTTCAAATGAATCAATTATTGAGAAACATATTTTCTTGCGCGATATCCTCTGTTTTTCGATTCTTCTGTTTTTCAGTAAAATAAGTAAGATAAACCTTCAAGCTTGAAGTGGTTTCAATAGGAGGTATATCTTTTTTTCATAATAACCTACCAACTCAATTTCTTAAGTATTACTGTCACTATCAGGGCACATATTTTAATTTAACCCAAAATATTAATCCAAGTTTGATTTTAAAGTGATGTATTTCCTCCTCCTCTTCTTCTTCTTCTTCTTCTTCTTCTTCTTATTCTTTTTCTTTTTCTTCTTCTACTTCTTTTTCATGATAATAATAATAATAATAATAATAATAATAATAATAATAATAATAATAATAATAATAATAATGATAATAATAATGATAATAATAATAACTGACCAACTCAATTCTTGTCTCATACTTTGATTGAACCTAAAATATTAATCCAATTTTGGCTTTAAAGCGGTGTGTTTAATTCTGTTTTTAAAGTCTTCACCACTATTGCCGAGTTTCATTTCTGTTGTCAGTCCATTCCGCAGTCTTACTGTACTACTACTAGGGTAAACTGAGTGCAGGTGACAATTAATGTTTGAAGATAGAACCATGTGTGTTTGATAGCCTGATCTGGTTGTTCTTGAGTCAACCTGATCTAATGGAATAAACAATTGACCATTTCAGTTGGTCATTTATAGCCTTAAAGAAAATATTGATTTTATTTCTGGCTCAATGTTCTTCTAAAGGTGTCCATTGCAATTGGTTCATGTTGGTTTTGGTATTTTGTTTAGTGTATGTTATAACTATTAGTTACAAAGCGGGCTGAATTCTTTTGCACTTTCTCAATTTCTTGTATGTAGCTATGTTGGTGTGAGTCCCAGACACAGCTACCACCATAATCTACAACTGCTTTAAAGTCTTGAAGCACTTCTCTTTTACATTTTGAGGACAGTTGTAAAGGTTTCTTCTATCTAAGGAAGGCCAAAAGGTCATTTGCTTTTTGCATTATAGTACTTTATGTTGTTCTTTTCATTGCAATTTAATGTCTATTGGAACTCCAAGGTATTTTGCACTGATGGATATCTTTAGTTTTAATTTATGTATGTAATAATCTGAGTTTTTTGCCTGACATTTATCTGCCGGGCATTGGACAGGTAAGTACCTATACGGGGAGTAGATGATCCCGCCCTCCACGAGTCTCCTGCTGCCTTGCAGGCGGGTCTTAGCCGACCAAAGACTAAGATTGTTAACCCTGACAGAAAACAACCTGCTGTCTTGAGAGAGAGAGAGAGAGAGAGAGAGAGAGAGAGAGAGAGAGAGAGAGAGAGAGAGAGAGAGAGAGAGAGAGAGAGAGAGGGAGAGAGGGAGGAAAAAAGGAGGAAAAAGGAAAGAAAGAAAGGGAGAGAGTGTGAGTATGGGAAACAAGAACTAAAAAAGAGAATAACTGTAAGACTAGATCTATATCTCACTGGGTCTAGAAAGAAGAAATGATAGTGAATGAATGAAAGGAAGTATCAATCAAGGCAAACATTTACACTAAATGTGCGAAATGTATACAAATTACACATGTATCGATGCAATAAGGAAACGGAGTAAACGACTTATCTGAAATGCCAATTAGCACTAGTTGATGCTTTCGAAGCTATCGAAGTCTTTTTAGTGATAAAATAGGGTGTATTCCGTAATAGGAAGAAACCGTGCGCAAAGTTGCTTCCGGTAAGTGATGAACGTAAAAACAAACAAAAAATGTGTGCAAAGATGCCTACCATTGAGTAGGCTGCCATAGATAAGCATATGGGGTGTGAACTGCCAGAGGGACCCAACTTTGCTCGGGATAGGAAGGGGTGGGGAGGGGGCAGGGTTTTTGTGGTATATTTTCGTTGGGGTAGTGGTAGGGGGCAGATGGGGTAGGGTGGAGGATGGTGAAGGGTCAGGGATAGTGATAGCGTGTGCACAACTATGGGAGCTACTCCAGAGAAAATTATACAAATTGGTGTAAGACGTTCATACCATCAGGGTTGATTGTGCCCAATCTTACTATAAGCCGGTTCTCTATAGACTTCCTAGACTCAGCACTGCCGGTACATGACCTGAGAATGCATACTTTCATGTCATGGGTTCCTCGATGTCCTGGTCCATTAAAATGCAAAGGCACCGGCTTGCTTTCGCAGTATTCAATATCTCTCCTGTGATGGTCAAATCTGTTGGAGAGTTGCAAGCCAGTTTCTCCGAATTAGGCCATTCCACAATGACTGCAGCGAAGAGCATAAATTACATTGCGAGAGGCGCAGGAGAATTGCCCATTCATTGCCCAGGTCTGTCTAGAGAACTGAATGGTTGTGGAGCCGTTCACAAAGGGGCATGTCTTGCAGTTAGTGCGTCCACATCGGATGGTGCCCGACGAAGAGGACTCAATAGAGAGGCGACTGTGCACGAGGATGTCCTGAAGGCTAGTGTGCCTCTTGAAGGCAATAAATGGAAAGGAAGGAAAACACGTCTAGTTTCATCACTAGCGTGTAGAATAGGCAGGTTCTTGCGGACAATATTAATGACACGGTGTGTGTGCTGATGGTACGGAAGGACAAGGGGTATGCGTTTGGTCTTTTTCTTCCTACGATGTTGAGGGCGTCTTTACGGGGTACAATTTTAGCTCTCTGAAAGGCTTGACAAATGATGGCCCTAGGGTAGCCTCTGCGTAGGAAGAAATCAAACATCTTAGGTGCTTCCTCTGTGAATAGGTGCTCGGCAGAACAGATGCATCTGAGGCGGAGGAATTGAGCGTATAAAAAGCGGATTTGGTATCTATCAAACGACAGATGTAAGGAACAAATTTGAGACCATTTTCCAAAACAGATCGCTCGGGTTGACTGAGTGGGAGATTCGGCGGAACGCAAACAACCAGATTAGTGGCAGAGGGCTGGTGTGGATGACCAGTGGAAGCGGCAGCGTTAGTGTCAAGGTGAGGTGCATGTGAGGAAGTGGTTGATGCGATCATCGAATGGTCGCATGAACCGGTGTAGATCGAATGGCCGTATAATTCTGGGGAGGGTCGAAGATGAGTGAGTTTGGTGGATTTACGGCATTTCATAAATTGATGTAAAACAGAGTTGGTGTGATGAATAATGTGTCGAATAAGGATGTAAAGAGGACGATTCAGTGAGGTTAAGGAACGGGCGTCGTAATGAAGATTGAATGATAAGATTAAAGGCACAGCATTGCGTGCGTTCGTACTGAAGCGTAGTCCGTATCCCTAGAAGAGAGCATTTAGTTTCAATCGCTTGGAATGTAGAGCGATCCGAAAGATCGCCACTACACATCCTCTCATCCAACACGTTGCAAACATACTACATGTATTCCATACTCTCAATTCCTCCGCATCAGACGCATCCGTTCTGCCGAGCACCTATTAGTGTAAATGTTTGCCTTGATTGATACTTCCTTTCATTCATTCACTATCATTTCTTCTTTCTAGACCCAGTGAGATATAGATCTAGTCTTATAGTAAGTTATAGTTATCCTCTTTTTTAGTTTTGTTTCCCATACTCACATCTCTCTCTTCCTTTCTTTCTTCCTTGCTTTTTTCCTTTTTTTCTTTCACTCTCTATCTCTCTTCTGCTCTCTATCTCCTTTTCACCTTTTATTACTTACTTATTTTGATATTTTTTATTTCGTTCTAGATCTGAACCTTCCATTCTCGCTCATTCTTCACATCCCCTTCTACTAACGTTTCTTATCATCACTGTCTTTTTCTTTCTTTCTTCCTCCTTCCTATTTTTCTTCTGACATCACATTGTGTGATGCCCGAGGTAGTACTTAGATCTAGATCTAGATATTTCTCGTTTGTTGTCTGACGAAGGGTTATACCCGAAACGTCACGTGTTTGTTCTGTCTTTATTAGTGGAGTTGTCACTTATTGTCATATTTCGCCTTTGACAATAGAATAGCTAAATCAGTATACAGTGCTAAAACCCAAGAGTAAAAGACCAAAAGACAAATGTCGGAGAAAGTGGGAAGAAGATATAAATGAGGTATTGAAGTATAGAAATTTAACTTTTTTGGAAGGAAACAGAAAATGCCAGAACAGGGCATCCTGGAGAAGGATCATCTCGGGCATCTGAACCCATACACCGAAAGGTAGGATGGGATCTGATAAAGAAAGAAAGAAAACATTTATCTTGATTGAACTCCATTTTCCACATGACATGTAGATCGAAAGGTAAACGAAAGAAAAGTAAAAAAAATAAAAGTTCACGTTGAACGCTGAGCAGGGAACATAATGTTATTCGTGAAAAATCAACCTTTGATGATGACGATATTAATTCCTAAGTAATAATGTTTCATCGAATTGCTTAACTTTGATGTTGTTGCCATCGTAGTCGTTAATGTTATTGTTTTTGCTGCTATTATTACTTTGCGTGCTGACACAGTTAGTAGTTTAATAAGGCCTACTCACTACTCAAGAATTGAGTAGGTCAGTTATTGTTATGAAGAAATGTTTGCATTGTAATATGTAAGTTCATATGTGTTCGTTATGACGGACCAAGTCAAGAGTATGTACATGTAGTTGATGCAACAGTTCATTATATTTTTCACGTCACGGTCTATTTCTTATGAAGTATCATTTGACATAAATCCAGCGTGAAATTGCACTGCACTAGTATACAAAGAATCAATGCTGCTTCAACATCGCGTGTCATCTGCTAAAACCATCCACCCACCAACCATCCACCAAAGACTCGGTGAAATATGTGACAACCGACCTACAAATGGTGCGAGTCTAGTTGCTAATTAAATAGTTACAGACGTGCATAACCACCGATGAGTTTCACTCAAGTTTTACCCCTCCTCCACATACATACACACACACACACACATACACACGCATACACAAACACACACAAATGGTTTCAACATCAGTGCTTTGTGTGTCAATATCCTGTTTGATATATTTTATGGCTTTTACTGATTGCTATCACCTTTCCTAAACATAGCAAGCGTATCATTTGTATCACCATCACCATCACCAACCATGAAGCACCCGGCATTGAGATTATGAGAAGATAGGACTGACGTGGTGCTAGCGTGTCGCACGAGACGACTTTTTTGCCAGGTAGTGATTCCCGATACCCAGTAATGAGTCACCTGGTCCTCCAGGTTGGGGGTTGGGTTGTGGGGCTAACAACCCATCTCGTAAAGAAATAACTATTACATAAACATCACATGGAGAACACATGGTTCCCAACAGCCAAATCGAAAGGAAGCTACTGAGCAGATTCTCCCACGACCTCCGGATTGCCTCGTAGAATGGACCTGAGTATAATGCTGGAAAGATTGTACAAGTACCTCAAGAGATGCACATGTACTGCCTACACATACATGGTCTAGGAATCAGTGAAACTCACTTGAACCAGTCTGGACATAAAAGCGCATGAAAGAATGATACATATTTATCTATTTCGGAAATGACAGTGACAGTGATGGACTACACAGAGAAGGAGTTAGAATACATGTAATCATAAACAAGACAGCCCATAAAGCATTAAGGGGATGTGAAACGCATGAACCAAGATTAATCATGACCTCTTTCGGAACAAAGAAAGAAGCCAAGGAAGTGCGAAGAGGTAAGAAGATCATCAACATGAACATCATACAAGTAATATGCTACAACAATGCTACAGATAAAGACAAAGGCGACTTCTACAATCAATTGCACTGTTTACATTGCTATCGATAAGCTTCCAAATAAGGATACCAACATTGTCATGGGAGATATAATGGCAAAGATAGGTTCAGACAACAGAAATCACGAGGCCATCATGGGCAGACATCAACTTGGAGATGAAAACGACATCGGAGACAATTTTTAGAGTTAGTGCATTCAATAGCTTAGTCATGTGTGAAACAGTCTTCCCGCACAAGAGGATACATAAGGCAACATCGGTATCATCAAATGGAAAGTCAGAGAACCAGATCGACCACTTCTGCATTTGCCAAAAGTTAGGGAGGTGGGGGGGGGGGGGGTGTCTGGGAATGCCATTTTTGCCGAAAATGGGACAAATCTAGTCTATTATACTAGTCGATAGAGCAGTTCAATCCCGTCATAATGATACCATAAAAGATGCTTAGTATCGATTCTTTGAATTTATACGAAGTTTTTAGAAACGATGCAGGCCTATCTTTCAGCACAGCTATTATACAATAAAAGCTAGAAGTATTATCTAAAGTAGCTGGTATTCATTTTGATCATCACATTAAACGCTAAACGCTATCCAAAAACAACCTTATTTGAGGATCTATAATGAATATTGCCTTAAAGCGGCCGGACAATACAGAACATATTCCGCGCACCTATTATCAAAAGGCACCATCTCAAAATGAGTAACATGGTGCTGGTGCACTTGAAACAGTGTCAATAAGAAGTAGTTGAGAGCCTCTCAAGGTTTTATGATGTTTCAAAGTGTTATCCTACTCTTTTCTTAGGTTTATGAGAGAAAATGTATTCAAATAACAGAAAATAAGAGAAAAAATAAGATTTTTTTCAAAATGTCCATTTTTGTTCATTATTTCCTATCTACTTTTTTTTTTATTTCTCAACGTATCTTCATGAAATTTGGTATGGAGGATGAATGGGGAAAACAAAAAAATTGTCAGATGCATTTTTTTGCTATGTATTATAGTTTTTGAAAAATTGAGTTTTTTGTACAATATTTTTGTATATTTTTGGTTGTTCTCATATGCTATTTTCAAAACAAACAAAAATCAAAACTTACTAATGAAACAAAAATCCGATCTGATCAAATTAAGATATTGTATCAAAAAAGGTGTATGTCAAGTTTGAAAGAAATTTGTTGAAAAATGAAAAAACCTATCGATATTGAACTTGGTGAAATTTGGGGGCAAAATCCAAGATGGCCGCCGTTTCCACCCGAAGCGTCAGGACAAAAACAACGACATATTTCTATTCAGTACACCATGCCCATTACACCTATACATATGTTAAATGGATAGGAACAAAACGGGAAAACTTTCACTCCAAGACCCCCCCCTCCTTAAGACGCTCACTGGAAGACGTCAGAGTATTGAAAGAAGCAGGTGTCGCATCGAACCACCATTGAAAAGGTGAAGTTGAAAGATACGTTCAGGACAATACTGAAAGTCGACAGAAGTACCAAGTTTAGAGGATTACCTTTCATTTTCATCTCCATTATCATGACTTATCCCACGTCGTGATCAACGTGGTGTATAATAATTTCCATATCCATCCTCGTGTATCTATTGCATTCCATATACAATGAGGACCTTGTTTGTCATTGCTGGTCTTGGATACAGGACACTACAAAGACGAAAGAATTCAAGCTGGAACTGACGAACAGATTTCAAGCCCTTCCAGATTTAGAAGAGTGTGATGTAAAAATCAAGAAAAAAGAAACAAACCCAGCTATGAATTCAACCTGTCAGAAAGTACTTGGAGCAAAAGTCAACAGCAGCAAGGAATGAATCTCATATGATTTTCTAAACAATATCACAAAGAGTAAAAAGAGCCGAAAGCAAAAATCAATAACACTGCCGCATCCGCACCAAGAAACTTACAGAACAGCTACCTGGAAGACTTAGCAGAAAGTCAGAGAGGGCAACAGCTGATGGACACTTGAAAATCGCTCTTGAAACAACCAAGCGTCTCTCAGGGAAGTTCAGCAAGCATACCCTGCCAATGAAGAATAATGAGGAAAATACTACCTTCAACCCAGCAGGACAATATAATGAATGGCATGAGCACTTGAACCGACTTCT
>JAXRKP010000442.1:80000-115000 GCA_037039925.1 Doris montereyensis | reverse complement strand
TCCCTAGCTGACTTACGGCATTCACTTTAACAAACAAACAAAATTCCAAACTGATCTTAACTTCACTCTTGTGAATTACTTTTATGAAAACAATATTTCTGATCTCCATTCTACAATCTGAACCAAATTGAATAGAATGGATATTTTATCTATTAACATTTTTGTCATGTTTTGCCATGAACACGGTAACATATCATTATGTATTATATTTAAACAGTTATTGTTAGCCTTTTGCTTTAACTTTTACCTCATTTCGTTTCCCTTATCTTTCTGTTCATCTAGTCTTGACTATGAGATTGTATATCTCTTCCACAACATACATATTTAGTCCAACTATTTACAGAACATTGTAGAGTCGCTTTATGAACACCATTTCTGGATCTCCTTTTCTCTCTTTCCTAATAACTTTTTATAACTTGTAGCAAGCGATCATTGATTTAATTAGAAACAAACTATTATTGTTATTATTACTAGAGAGATAAAAAACTTTTTTGGTCTTTTGCGGTTTTATTCCATTTTATGCTTTTTTTCTTCTTTCCCTCTTAATATGTATAATATGTTTTAGTATATATGTGTGTCACACGTAGTGCATATGTATGTGTAAAAACCCCAACTATTATTGTTATTATTACTAGAGAGAATAAAAAAACTATGCTTTTTGTTGGGTCTTTGCTTTCAATTTTTATTCCATTTTATGCCTTTTTTTCTTCCTTTCTTAATATGTATAATATGTTTTAGTATGTATATGTGTGTCACACGTATGTGTGCTCTGTGTATATGTATGTGTAATATATATCTCTCTGTATATATATATATATATCTCTATATCTCTCTCTCTCTCTCTCTCTATCTCTCTCTCTCTCTCTCTCTCTCTCTATATCTCTCTATACTCTCTCTCTCTCTCTATGCTCTCTTTCTCTCTCTCTCTCTTCCTCTCTCTCTCTCTCTCTCTCTCTCTCTCTCTCTCTCTCTCTCTCTCTCTCTCTCTCTCTCTCTCTCTCTCTCTCTCTCTCTCTCTCTCTCTCTCTCTCTCTCTCTCTCTCTCTCTCTCTCTCTCTCTCTCTCTCTCTCTCTCTCTCTCTCTCTCTCTCTCTCTCTCTCTCTCTCTCTCTCTCTCTCTCTCTCTCTAATATCATTACAATTGTTTTTATTGTTACCACCATCGTTATTGTAAGGATGATATTAATGTTTGCTGTTTCGATTGTTGTAGTTGAAATCACAATTTTCTTTATGTTCGTTTTGAAAAACAACCCATCTTCAGCTTTCACTTCATTATTGCATTATTTGATATAATACTTTATCTAAAGATCTAACGATGGCAGTTAAATAATTTGTATGTACACTTTAAAATATGTATATTCTAGATACAGGGTGGGAAAATACGATTTACCGTAATATCAATTTGAAGAACACACTTTAAATCTCCATGTATATCATAAAATAAACGTTTTGGTCGGTAGACTATACTTCAAACAGATTGATCAATATAACATCATGTAATACATATTATCGTAAGAATGAGTTTGATTGAAATAGTGGGAAATGTAATGTCTTCATTGACAGTTTTCTAAATGGAAAAAAAATGAAAAGAAAGTTCAATTCGCATTGAAATCTTTACAATAAATAACCTTCAATCGAACGTATTGGTTGCAAGTTCATGTCAAAGAACTGCTTCCTCTCAGTCTCACAATCCAACGATCAAAAAGACAGAATAATATCACATATACTAGAAAAATATATTATATTTGGTAATATAAAAGAAACTACATGTACATCGAAGTATAGGCATATGTGCGCGGTTTGACTGCTCATAGAGTACGATTAACACGTGATATCATATTATCAGTTATAATCATCAAGTTAATACTGTCATGCTGACATCGAATAATCGCAAGATAGCAGACTATATACTCAGAAGCGATATCGTTCTAAATTCATAGTTAACCACAATTTAAATAAGTTTGGAACTCGGGCGTTCATTTTGTTTTTAATAAATTCTCAATGTTTAAGATTAAGCGTAATTTCTTTCTTTCTTTTTTTATCAGTTCCCATTCTACCTTTCGGTATATGGGTTCAGGTGCCGAGATGATCTTTCTCCAGGGTGCCTTGTCCTGGATTTTCTGTTTCCTTCCGAAAATGTTAAATTTCTATTCTTCATTGCTTCTTTTATATCTTCTTCCTACGAGGTCTGCCTTTTGGTCTTTTATCTTGGGCTTTAGCACTGTATGCTGATTTAGCTATTATATTGTCATTCATTCTGTTTACATGCCCAAACCATCTCAACTGATTTATTTCTATCTTAGTTTTTATGCCATCTGCTTTGGTTTGATCTCTTATTGTTATGTTTCTGATGTGTCTCTTTTAGTTTTCCCTACTACTCTTCTTATATATTTCATTTGCTGGTAACACGCTTTCTTTTCATGGCGAGGCGATGGATGCCGACGCAGAAGTCGCGGATTCGATCCCCATGGTGGCCAGGGTTTTTTCTGTCTATTCCTTGTGTTTTTCTCGTCTTTGTTCTTATGGGGCTTTCATTTTATCTTATGTCATTACATTAACTTCCGACATGCCCCTTGCCTCACTGTTTGTCATTACTCTTAGGTAATTGTAGCTGTGAGCTTGTTCTAAATTCTCCCGGCTCAATTTAAGATTTTGTGTTTGAGATTCCTTAGTTACTAGCATTGTTTTTGGTTTTCTTTGCATTTACTCTCATTCCTCTTTTATTTAGTTCATTGTTCATGATGTTGATATTCGACTGAAGGTCACTTTCTGATTTTCCAGACAGAACTAAATCATCGGCAAATTAAAGCATTGATACATTTACTGGTTTGAGCTTCCACATACCTACATTTATTTTCTTCATTTTTGAGGATGCCTTTGCGACTGAATCCATAAATGTGATAAACAAAAGAGAACTTAGGATACAACCGTGTCTTACTCCCTATATATACATCAAATTCTGCAGATATATTTCCAGCTGTTCTCACTGCACATGTTGGTTTATTGTAAAAGCTTTTAATGGCTTCTATTAAATTTTGTTCTACATTGTGTTCTTTTAAGGAATGCCATAGTTCGTCCCTCCTCACAGTCTAAGTCAATAAAACACAGGTGCAAGTCAATGTTTCTCTCAAGGATTTTTTCTATTATTTGTCTAATTGTAAATATGTGATCTTGTACACTTCTTCCTGGTCTAAATCCACTCTGATGTTCTTCAATCTGATCCTCTACTCTTTTCCTTAGTCTAATTTCCAGTATCCTGGCATACACTTTTCCTGGTACGCTTAGTAGTCATATCCCTCTATAGTTTGAGCATTGCATAGTTGATCCTTTCTTATGTATTGGTACTACTGTTCCCTTTTCCTAGTCGTCTGGCACCTGTTTGGACTTCTATGCTTGTTGGCATATTGCATGTAGTAGTTTGTCTGCCTCTCTCCTTTGGTTTTTAATTATTTCTGGATAAACTTGATCTGCTCCTGGGGCCTTTCCTAATATCACTTTTCTTAAAGTTTAGATTTCTTTCATTGATATATCTACGTCTTCAGCTGTCTCCTCTGGATTACTTGTTACTTTTATTAATTGATCTTTACACTTTGTTTCATATGCTTTGGAGGGATTATGTAATTGTTGAAAATACTTTCTCGAAGCTTTCATGATTTGGCTGTCTTCTTTCATTATTTCTCCTTTGGCATTCTTAATTTGTCGTATTGAGCATGCTGTTGTCTTTCTCATGCTCTTCATTGCTCCCAGAACAGCTTTTGATTTCCTTTATAGCTTTCTTGGAGTCTTTGTCCAAACTCTTCCCATTGTTCCTGTTTTGCTTTCCTCACTTCCTCTTTGGCGATAGTTCTTTTACTCACGTAATCTATCCTTTCCTCTGGTCTCTTTGTTTGCAAGTATTTCTTCCAGGCATCCTTCTTTTCTTTGATCTTAGTTTTGACATTCTCATTCCACAATGCTGTTCTTTTCCCATCTCCTTTAATTTGTTTCCTACCACAGACCTCTTCAATGCAACTGAGGATTGTTTCTTTATACGTTTCTTCTATTGTGCTATCATTCAGATCCATATTATGCCTTTCACTGATGAATCTTTTTATCCTAGATTGGTATATCTCTTTTACTATTGGTTTATTTAGTTCCTCTATTTTGAGTTTAGTAGCTTTCTTCTCCTTCCTTTTCTGTTTGTTTTCTTCAGTCAGTAATCTCATTTTGGCAATCACTAGATGATGATCACTAAATATTTCTGCTCTTCAGTTTAATCTTGCATGCAATGTACTGTAAAAAAGAGAGCTGCTAACTATTATGTAGTATATCATTGACTTTTCACACCTGTCTTCATTTATTCTTGTATATTTGTGGATATCTTTATGAGAAAAAAAAGTTTGCTATTTTCATGTTATTCTTTAGGCAAAATTCTATTAGTCTCTCTCCCTTTGGAGAAGTTGTTGTCTCTCCTTCTTAACTCCTCCTGATGTTTCTATATTGTTGCCTACTCTAGCGTTTAAATCTCCTAAAACCATTAGTTCCTGTTTGTGTTTAAGATTATCTGCAGCTATTTGTAAATCGTTTTCGAAAGTATTTTTTTCTTTAGTAGCGTCTTCATTTGGACCATAAGTTATTAATAATTTAATTGTCGATTGTGTTTGCAATGATTTCATCTAGGAGGAGTGTGCCATATTTCAGTAGTTCCGCAATGAGCTGATCTTCGCCTAGTGACTTTTTGTTTTTTAAGCTGTTAAAGAATGTCTTATTTCTGTTGCCGATATGGGTTGATTTAGTGGTATCGGCGGTTCCTAAATGGAGATATGGTGGAGAGAAAACGCCAATTTGATTTAATTTTGATCCCCCGTCTTCGATGGGATTAGGTCTCGATCCTATAAACTACTTGGACTAGGGAGTGCGTAAGGGGGGGAGGGTGTACCCGGTAATCTCGAGAAAACTTTTAAACTTGCCGGGGCTTGAACACACGACATTTTAGTTCAGAGGACCACCAATTTCCCGAAAACGCCTAAGAAAAAGAAATGTCAACAATAACAGCAAGGACACCATAACACCGACAGCAACAACTAGGCTTCTGTTACAAACTAGAGGGTAACCGGAGCTTTGGTATTCTAAAGACAATCATCACTAAAGATATACTGTTTGTGTAGACAGTCTCAGGGAGTCCCTGCAAGAGTGGTACTCATTAAAACAAATTATCTATTATATGCTATGTTTGATTTGTAAGCCAAAGGTCTGGGACATGCAACTATTTACGTAGAGTTTCGATGTTGAAAATACATCCTGCGATCATGCATTATGCTAATTGTATATATTATGGCCTATCGGAGAAGGGTGGGGAGGGAGGTGAGGGTGTCAGCTGTGTGAGATATCCTGCATATACCAAGCATTAATTACAATATACATGAACTCGAATAATAATGATGATGCACAACAACAAAAATCGTTATTAAGGGAACACAAAGAGGAGTGTAAGTAAACCAATCAAATTGTTAGTAGCAACTATCAAATGGTTTGACACACAATGAACGAGTTGTAATGATAATACTACTACTAATAATTAATAATAATAATAATAATAATAATAATAATAATAATAATGATAATAATAATAATAATAATAGTGATGCAATAATAATAATGATAATAATAATAATAATAATAATAATAATAATAATAATAATAATAATAATAATAATAATAATAATAATAATAATAATAATAATAATAATAATAATAATAATAATAATAATAATAATAATAATAATAATAATAATAATAATAATAATAATAATAATAATAATAATATAATAATAATAATAATAATAATAATAAATAATAATAATACTACTACTACTATAATCATAATAATAAAAATAATAATACTACTACTACTACTACTACTACTACTACTACTACTACTACTACTACTACTACTACTACTACTACTACTACTACTACTACTACTACTACTACTACTACTACTACTACTACTACTACTACTACTACTACTACTACTACTACTACTACTACTACTACTACTACTACTACTACTACTACTACTACTACTACTACTACTACTACTACTACTACTACTACTACCAAGGAGAAAATACTTAAGACTTCGATAACTTGGAAAGCATCAGCTACTGCTACTGACATGTTTTGAAATTTCTATAAGTCGTTTACTCTCTTCCCTTATTGCATCAATAAATTTGTAATTTGTATACATTTCACACCTTCAGTGTAAATTTTTGCCTTGATTGATACTTCCTTCATTCATTCTCTATCATTTCTTTCTTTCTAGACCCATTGAGATGTAGATCTAGTCTTATAGTTATCTCTCTCTTTTTTTCGTTCTTGTCTCCCTCTCTCACTACTCTCTCTCTCTCTCTCTCTCTCTCTCTCTCTCTCTCTCTCTCTCTCTCTCTCTCTCTCTCTCTCTCTCTCTCTCTCTCTCTCTCTTTCTCTCTCTCTCTCTCTCTCTCTCTCTCTCTCTTAGATCTAGATCTCTAGATACAACTACTACTACTACTACTACTACTCTCTACTCTCTCTCTACTCTCTCCTACTCCTTTCTCTCTCTCTCTCTCACTCTACTCTACTACTACTCTCTCTTATCCTCCTCTCTCTCTCTCTACTACTACTACTACTCTACTACTACTACTACTACTACTACTACTACTACTACTACGACTACTACTACTACTCTCTCTCTCTCTCTCTCTCTGATCTCTCTCTACTAATACTACTCTCTCTCTCTCTCTCTCTCAATCATAATCATCTCTCTCTCTTCTCTCTTCCTCTCTCTCTCTAGCTACAGTCTTCTTCTACTCGAGTCTAGTCTCTGTGTCTGCTCGACGTCCTTTTATTACTTACTTATTTTCATATTTCTATTTCATTCTAGATCTGAACCCTTCCATTCTCTCATTCTTCACATCCCCCTCTGGCTTGTTTCTTATCATCACTCACTTCACATGTTTTTCTTCTGACCAAGATCGATTTGTGTGATGCCCCATTTCACGTGTTTGATCTGATTCTATAGTATTTGTCCGCCACCCAGCTCTAGTCTATTTTGTCTGACAGAATGGGTTATCTCATTTGCCTTACTGTTTGTTTTTCTGTTTTCCTTCTTTTGTGGAGTTGTCACTACTGTCATATTTCTACATACTACTACTACTACTGTTACTCTTCTGCTGACTACTGCTGCTTGCTGCTACGCTTGCTACTACTACTACTACTTTGCTGCTAGCTTATTATTTGTTAAATTGCTGGACTGCTATGTCACTGCTACTTTTCGCTGCTTGCTTTTGCTTATTGGAGACTTCTACTCTTATTTGACTACCAGTCTCTACTATTTACCTGATTGCTGCTGTTGATGATGATTGCTGCCGAGCTGCTGCTGATGAGTCTTTCTGTACTAAATACTACTGATATGACGATGATTACAAGCTGAACATGATTTGAGATTCAGAACTATAATTGATTGATGATGATATGATGATGTTTTGTCTAATCATCTGTCTGATCAATAGGCCTATACCTCTCATATTTTTCAATTTCATGAAATATAATTTCGAATAATGATAATAACAATAAAAATAATAATCACATCAACAATGTACATTCATACAGGTTTTGTTTTATTGTTTATTTCCTCGTCAGAGCGAGTTCAGGGGAAATTTCTGTCGCCAACTTCAACTGGACCCAAGTGACACTGTAAAAATTGTTATTTCTTCTACATACCCACTTTGGATTCAACTGGAACTTTTCTTTTCAAATACGTCTTTGTCACTACTGCATTTTGTACTAAAAGACATATGTCTGCGCTATTTACAGGAATTAGAACAACAGCTTAATATTACTTTACTATCAGTTCCTTCCTTATTTCGGTGGTGATTTGCTGTTGCATTTGAATGATTGTGCCGAGGATTTAACATTTTTGTTGCTTGTTTTATAGTTTCTTCTATTTGTTAAATTTGAATTGATTGATACAATCAGATCTTGATTATACTTTTCTCCCATGCATTCTTGTTTTTTCCACTATTCTGATAAAATCTTTTGGGCTTATAATTTCTATGGTTTGTCTGAACAAAGTGTCGGAAATTAATGAAAATCTCAAATAGTCTGAGTTAATACCACCAATCTGGATTCTCTCTATTTTCAATTTCATTGCTAACATGTTTCTTTCAAATTGTTGAAGAGATTTGCAAGAGAGAACACAGTTTGATTCAAACTTTGTTGATGTCCAAAAATCTATATTAACACACTCACTAAAAATTGATCCCATGACTATTAACAATAACAGTACATGTAATGCTTGATTGGTAGGTCTAATACTCTTTTATTGTTATTATATTTTCCTAATATGAGCCTCATTCAGGAAATTACTCTCAACTCATGTTTTTACCTAAACAACATGGCCGACAAGTTTGAATGTGAAGAACTAGACCTAGGTAAAGTTGTAAAATGTTGTATGTGTAGCATGAAAAATCTGAAAAACAAGGATGATATGTCACACAAACGCAAAATAATGTTTACAACTTTGACTGGAAAATATAGTTAATCCTAAATCAAATAAGCAAAATAGGTGCATTTCAGTTCATCACTGTTATTAGTATTCAACTGAAGTTCTCAGTCAAATAAATCCATTGTCGAATTACCATGTTTCAACATTGTTGATCGTAACAACATGCCGTGACTGTGCCTCTCAAGACCTCCTTTAGAACTTATTTTCCTACAGTCTGTAAAAACTTCTTTTGAAGGAATTACATTTGATTTGTCAGACTTATTGTTCTGTCCTGAAATGTTTGACTGGATTTTCTAACACTAAGAAAATGATTTGGCTCTCACTCAAAAGACTTTCACAATGAAACTTTTTTGTTTAATTTCTCCTCTTACTGTTATCTTTTGATTACAAGGGAATCTCTCTCTTTTTTTGTTACTGCAGTTGTTTTTTTATTTTCAATTCTCCCAATATCTGATAAGTGGCTTTTGAATTACATTATAATTTGGCCATGGTGTTGACTGAACAAATTTGTCTAAGTAAATTAATGAAAACTCCTCAATGAGTTAGGTTTTGACTGGCTCCCAAAAGCCTGTATGTTTAGTCTGGCCATTACAAAGAATTAGGCAACTGCTTCCCATTGTTGATCTTTCAAAATTAGGGTTGGAGATTTAACAATGAGAGGCTTATAGTTTGATTCAAACTTTTATATAAATTTAGCATTTTGTTCTAAAAAATTGATTGGTCTAACACACTTTTAAGTCTCTCTTTCTGAAGCTAAGGTCAGCCCTCCAAGTGTCTGTATTCTTAGTCATGTGATTCAACGCGACCAAGCCTTGCATTTTGTAACATTTTGTTTCAACAATCAGATGACACTTGGCAAAGAAGCTCATTTTTACTTATTTTTATATAAATTTGAAGGGCTGGGGATTAACTCTGGGAAACAGGTCTATTTAACTGTCTCTTTCGAAAAGGTCATGAAAAGTGAAAGCCACTCGGTCCTTTAGTTAAGCCATTAGAAGAGGGTATGGATCATTTTGTCGTAGGGACTGCTAGAATGGTGACTGAGAGAGAATATTTTCACATCCCCCACACAGCTTCTCCTGAGGATTTTATGGCTTTTTTTAGTTCCACTTATAAAAAATCATTAAGTTTTTGTCTTTCTGTGAATCAAAATAGTGTTTGATGGTCCCGGAGTTTCACTGATTCTAGACATTTCCTTATTTTGAGACCCTGATGAAGTTTTATCCCTGAAACATCATGAGTGGGCGCTCTGTTTTTATTTGTGATCGTAATTGCATTGCCAATATTATTTGATACTGGCACCTTGAATAGGCCATTACTACAAATTACTACTACTATTATATACTTCCACTACTACCATCACTAAGTCTGACTAAACTGCTACTAAAACTACTACTGTTACTACTACTACTACCAGTTTCTACTACTAAATACTACTACTTTACTTCTACTATTACTACTGAACTATAATTATTGATTATTCAGACCACCATATTTCCTACTACTACTACTACTTCACTACTACTATCATATTGAGACTACTACTACTACTACTCCTACTAATACTATTAAATATACTACTACTACTACTGTACTAACTACTACTGAAAGACTTACTTCTACATGTTGAACGATGACGACAGTGATGTGATGCCACAAACATCCGAGGATGAGGAGTGTTGAAAGATTTCTCCACTTTCTGTTGTAAGATAATAATAACACAATCATAATCATATTTGTGTGCTATGCACTTTCAGCCCGCGAGTTGAGGCAGTCCCTCCCATGGTGTTTTGTCTTCAGTGCTTCTTGTAAAATCCGAGTTGGTGGTGATTTGATTTTACAAAATGCATTCTATGTCTATGCATTGTCCATTTTTCTAGTCCATCTTGAAAGTTACAATGGCCAAAAAATCTCATTGTGGTTTGCCTTATCTTGATGTTTTTCATAAGTTTTCTTTCTTTTCCAATTGTTTTGAATTCCATGTCAAACTGTTATTTTTGTCCAAGGCTTTTCGATATTCTCTTCTATTTTATACCATCAAATTTCAAACGCTTCTAAATTTACGTCAGTCCCACCCAAAGTCCACGTTTTTGCATGCATATAATAGACTTTGGAAAAGACATTAGTCTGCGCTAGTTTGTATTTTCTGTGGATACAAGCACTTTTAGTTTTGTGTTTTTTTCAAAGCTTCCATTATGCAATTTTGTTTTGCTATCAGTCATAATGTTTTAGTTTTTCCTTATTTCAAGTCTTTGCAGTTGTTTGTTATGATTGTGCCGAGGGATTTAAATTTTGTTTTTGTTTTATAGTTTCTCCTTGTTTGTTAAATTGAAGGACATGTTATCATCTTGATTATAAGCTCCCATGCATTCTGTTTTTTCCACGTTCAGTAACAATCCTTTTGGCTCACTAAAGTCTTCTCTTTTTTGTCTAATATTTGTCGGACATCATCTGAAAGTTAATACCACAATGCTTAGGCTATACCTCTCATATTTTCTGTTTTTCATGAAACATGATTTCTATATAATTTTGAAGAGATTTTCTGAGAGAACACAGCCATTGTCGTCCTTTCTTGATGTTGAAAAACTGTATATAATTTAGCAATTCAAAATAATAATCAACTGTTGACATCAACAATAACAGTATCATGTAATGCAATACGTAGGTCTACTATAATTTTATTGTTTTATATCTGCTTTGGTTTTCAGCTCTTATTGTTGGGAAATCTGATTCCCAGAATCTACCATAAACTTTCCAACTACTCTTCAACATGGCCTTCAAGTTTGAATTCCTATTGTCACTAAGGTCCAAGTTGTAAAAACTTGTAGGAGAGTGGACAATTGTTGATTTGGTCATACTACCATTTTGGTTTGTGTTTTTAATTCTTGTTTACCTATAAAAACTTTCAAGATGGTTATATATTGTCATTGCCTTTGGATTTTGGAGTATTTCTTGAATCCGATTTTCCTCTGAGTTAATCATTATCCTAAGTAATTGTACTGGATTTTGTTCATCGTAATTCTCCCATATGTTTAAGATTTTGTGTTTTAGAACTTCCCTTTACAGCATTGTTTGAAAACTTCTTTGCATTTACTCTCATTCCTCATTTTATTCCCATATTCAATGGCCCATGTGTCCCTTTCTGGTTTTTCCAAAGAAAATGATTTGCTCATCACAAATGAAAGCATTGCTTGTACAGTTAGTTTTTGAGTTTCCACATACCTTCATTCATTTTCTTAATTTTTAGAGGATACTTTAGCGAGCTACAATCCTGGGGTTTTTTTGTGATAAGTTGTTGAGGACTCCTCTTTATATCTACATCAAATTCTTTTTGTATTTTGACTCTCACTGCAATTGGGTTATTGTAAAACTTGTAATGGCTTCTAGTAGATCTGGTTCTAACATTGTGTTCTTAGTCAGGAATGCCAAAGTCTGTCCCTGCTCAGATGTGTTGGATGCCTTTCTAAAATTTTGGACATTAGTTGCAAGAGAGCCAATAGTTTCTTCAAGGAATTTTATTCTAGCATTCTGTTAATTGTAAATGTGTAACCTTGCGAAACTTCTGCTTTTTCTAAATCCACTCTGGTGTTTTTCTGATCTGATCCTCTAACTGCTTTCCATTGTTCATTCCCAAGAATCTTGCTGTGGGTAACATCTTTTCTTCAACAATCAGATTGGCTTGGCAAACCTATCTTTACTTATTTTTATATAAATTTAGTCAGGTTGCTATTTTTTTCTAGAAAGTGATTGGTCTATTTTAACTTTTAATCTCTTTCTGATGCTGGCATGATTCATGTAGTAGTCTGTCAGCCTTGACATCATTGATGTTTTTTTAATCATCAATTTTGTCGATAATGGACTGCTCCAATGGTGACACTTTTCTAGAATAATCACTTTTCTTATAGCCCCACACTATCTTCCTAGGGATTATCTAAATCTTCAAACAGGGCCGACATCTGGATTACTTGTGAAAATTTAATTGTTCCAGAATCAGAAATACCACTATGTCCTGGAGTTAGGATTAGGCTTAAAGAGGGGGACCAAAGAACATGGATGTCTCCACGTTTCCATGATTTCACCAGCATTGCTTTCAATATTTCTCCTCTGAATAGGCCATTTGGGATCGAAATTGAGATTTTATGGCATTTCTTTTAGTTCTTCATATAAACCATCCCCAAGTCTGACTTTTGATTTTCTTGATAAATAGTCTTTGAAGGCAACAACCTTCACCAGTTTCTGACAAATTTGCCTTATTTTGAGACCCTTATGAAGTTATAAGCCCTTGAATAAAATAGAATTCCTATACCATTCCACACCTTTTCCTATGCCCTGGCTATCATGTTGAAGACTACTAGACAGCCAGCCGCCCTTTTAATATTATTTCTTAGTTTTTGTATTCTCACTACTACAATGCCCACACTTTTTCTATATCAACTTTACGATTGTTTGCCACAAACCTCCGCAGTTGAACAGTCACAAAGTCTTCCCTCTTTTCACGACTTGTCACTTTTCTTCAATCAACACCATCTATTCAGATCCATCGTGTTATTCCAGCCCGATTAGGCAGTTGGTTTGTCATCTTGAATTAATGAATCTATTTTGTATTCTTTGATTATATTTGATTACAAAATATATTGAGTTCTATTCTATGCTTCATTTTTCTTATCATCTGATTGTTGTTTGATATCAGTAATCTCAGTTTGAGCCGAATCAGTTGTGATGATCAGGTACATTTTTCTATGCTTTTACCTCTTTTTAGTGTTGCATCCATTGTAACTGTAAAGAATCAAAGTTGCTAAAGTAGTTTCAGAACCCGCATATTCCACAGTGAGTCCATTCAGCCTTGTATTTATTTGTCCCAGAGGCTATGAGTGACTAGTGAGGAGCTATTCTTCATGATTATTCTTTTAAGCAAACATTTTTCAGAGAGTCCATTTGGAGATACATCGGAACAGTATCATAATGTTTTACCATTTCACTTTTATCTCCTGGCAGTACAGTGTTGTGTGGTTAGTGGCTTTCCTGCAAACTTTTCTCCTGTTTTTTTGTTTGTTTATCAGCTCCCATTCTAGCTTCCAGTGTATGGGTTTAGATGCCTGAAATGATCTTTCTCCAGGCTGCCCTGTCCCGACATTTTCTGTTTCCTTCCGTGAAAGTTAAATTTCTTTGCTTTAATGCCTCTTTTATATTTTCTTTCCACTTTTCTCCGAGGTCTGTTTTTTGTTTTTTTACCTTGGGTTATAGCACTGCATTCTGGTTTAGCTATTTGTTTGTCATTCATTCGGTTAATATGCCCAAACCATCTCTGTTGATTTATTTCTATCTTAGTTTTTATGCCATCTGCTTTGGTTTGATCTTTTATTGTTGTGTTTCTGATTTTGTCTCTTTTAGTTTTCCCTACTACTAATCTTGGATATTTCATTTCAGCTGCCTGTGCTCTACTGTATTCCCTAATGTCTAATGTCCAGGTTTCACTGCCATAGAGGAGCGTAGTTGTATACTACCATTTTGGTTTTTGTTGAAAATTCCTGTTTACATACAAATGCCTTTTCCAAGCTGGTTATATATAGCACTTGCCTTTTGCATTCTCTGGCTATTTTTAATGTCTTAGTTTTCCCTCTGAGTTAATCATTACACCTAGATAGTTGTAGCTTTGAACTTGTTCTTAATTCTCCCTGCCCAATTTAAGATTTTGTGTTTTAGCTTCCCTAGTTACTAGCATTTGTTTGGTTCTCTTTGCTTTAACTCTCATTCCTCTTTTATTTAATTCATTATTCATTATGTTGATATTTAACTGGAGATTCCTTTTCTGATTTTCAAACAGAACTAAATCATCAGCAACTGAAAGCATTGCTACATTTACTGGTTTGAACTTCCACATACCTACATTCATTTTCTTCATTTTCGAGGATGCTTTTGCGACTAAATCCATAAATGTGATAAACATAAGAGAACTTAGGATACAACATGTCTTACTCCTATATCTACATCAAATTATGCAGATATGTTTCCAGCTACTCTAACTGCACATGTTGGTTTATTGTAAAAGCCTTTAATGGCTTCTATTAAATTTTTGTTCTACATTGAGTTCTTTTAAGAAATGCCATAGTTGGTCTCTCCTCACAGTGTTAAATGCATTTTCTAAGTCAATAAAACACAGGTGCAAGTCAATGTTTCTCTCAAGGAATTTTTCTATTATTTGTCTAACCGTAAGTATGTACAGTTAGCAGAATTTCCCCACTAAAAAGTGATCTACCTAGGTCCGAATGGGTTCAAGCACTAGCTTGAGAGTAAAAATCATGCGTCAGACTAGCGTCCTGTTCAGGAGGTGATTATTGTCACTTGTTCCACTTCACGTTATAGAAACCTAATCTTCATTAACTCCGGCTCTAGAAGCCTTAAGGGCGATGGAGGAACTTTAATTTCTCCTTTTCTGCCTTCTTAATTTGTCGTATTGGGAATGATTCGATCTTTCTCATGCTCTTTATTGCTCACCAGAACAGCTTTTGATTTCCTTGATAGCTTTCTTGAATTCTTTGTCCAAACTCTTCCCATTGTTCCTGTTTTACTTTCCTAACTTCCTCTTTGGCGATAGGTCTTTTACTCACGTAATCTATCCTATCCTCTAGTCTCTTTGTTTGTAAATATTTCTTCCAGGCATCCTTCTTTTCTTTGATCTTAGTCTTCACATTCTCATTCCACCATGCTGTTCTTTTCCTATCTCCTTTAATTTGTTTCCTACCACAGATCTCTTCAGTACAAATAATGAGTGTTTCTTTATACATTTGCCACTTTTCTTCTGTTGTGCATCATTCAGATATATCTGTCTTTCACTAATAAATCGTTTTATCGTGGATTGGTATAAAGTCTGTTTTACTATTGGTTTATTTAGTTCACTCTATTTTGAGGTTAGTAGCTTTCTTCTCTTTTTCCTTTTCTGTTTGTTTTCTTCAGTCAGTAATCTCATTTTGGCAATCACTAAATAGTTCAGCTCCTCTGTTTACTCTTGCATCCAATGTACTGTAAAAATGGGAGCTGGTAACTATTATGTAGTGAGTTTTGACTTTTCACATCTGTCTTTATTTACTCTAATGTAAACTTGTGGATATCTTTATGAGGAAAAAGGTGTTGCCTATTTTCATGTTTTTCTTTAACAAAAAATCTATTAGTCTCTCTCCATTTGGAGAAGTTGTTGTCTCTCCTTTAACTATTAATCCTCCTGATGTTTCACATTTTTGCGTTTAAATCTCCTAAAACTGATTAGTTTCTGTCCAGGTTTGAGATTTTCTCAGCTATTTGTAAATCGTTTTCGAATATATCTTTTTCTTATTTGGTGACATCTTCGTTTGGTCCATAAGCTATTAGTAATTTAATTTCTCATCCTTTTGGTTTAATATTTACCTCTAATAGCGGTGGGCTTATACATTTCCAACTTCTAGTAGTTTTTCTTGTCTTTTATGCATTAGAGGCCTACTCCTGCTCTATCTCTGTGACATGTACTCTTGAGAAGATTAAAGTATGATTTGCTCCTACATTTTCTATTTCTTGTCCTTTTATCTTTGTTTCTGTAATGGCCAAGATCTCTACTTTGAATTTCCCCCATTTTTTCAGCTAATTCTAGCTCTTTTCCATTTATTTCCCTAAAAAATCACAACCACGTGTCCTTTTCCAGAGTCGTCTTCGAAAGTTCAATTCGGGTATATCATCATATTTAATACTTTGAACCAGTTTGGTTTTAGATAAGCAAGGGATTAGCCCACTCTACCCTAGGTAGATCGTGGGGCTGCCACCTTGAGGCCCCATATTGGGCCTTGCTATTTTATGTCAGGGTTGAACCTCCCTTAGCAATGCCGGGTCAACTGGTGACTGGACTGCAAGGCAGCAGGTTGTTTTATGTCAGAGTTAACTCCATTTGACTGACGGTTGGTACCAGTCAATTTCTTGATGTTAGATTTCATCTTGGCCTGCACTAGTGTCAGTCAAGACAGTAGTTGTCAGTTTGATTGTGAAAATATCTGATAGCAAGATAGTCGGAACCTGGTAATGAGTCAATGTCTTGATGCCAACAAATCTGGCAGACGTGTTAATGAAAAGTATCGTGTTGTAGATTGTTGTCACTTGTAATGAGGTTGATGTTGTGAAGCTGATATCGCATTTTCTAATTGTTTAGAAGGTCAAGAAAATGACTTGTCATGATAATGAAAATAAACGTTAAAGAGTAATTGTAAACAAAATTGAAAAGTACACAAATTTTAATTTAGCACTGATTGAGTAGATAACAGTCCCTTAACTATGCCGATATTTTGTTTCACTTTGCAATTTCAGACGTTTTAAAAATTTCTTGTAAAATGTCGGTGCAAAATCAATAAAATAAAGAATGATTTTAACCCTAATGAGTCAATATCAGAGGAAAACTATGACGGCTAATTAAAGGATGAGCTTCACTGGTAAGACAAAAACAAGTCAAATTGAACGATAATAGTCTCTTGTAAACTATACACAATTAGATTATCATTTCACAAATCTCTCTCTTTGGATTAATGGAGATAAGAAAGAATGAAAGCATTCCTTGCTGCAATATCAGGAAAACGGTAGTTTAATGGCTGTCTCATTTTGACTTGGTTTTCTCTTTCAATAATAGGCTATCTCTATTAGTAGAATTTGTCTCATCTCACAAATCTGTCTCTTCTTATCCTTCAATCTCCATGCATTCTCTTCTTCTCTCTACTTTCTCTCGTCTCTCTCTCCTCTCTCTCTCTCCTCTGGTTATCTTGGTTTTTCTCTTTCTCTCATTCTCTCTCTCTCTCTCCTGTCTCTCTGTCTGTCTGTCTGTCTGTCTGTCTGTCTGTCTCTGTCTGTCTCTCTCTCTCTCTCTCTCTCTCTCTCTCTCTCTCTCTCTCTCTCTCTCTCTCTCTCTCTCTCTCTCTCTCTCTCTCTCTCTCTCTGTCTCTCTCTCTCTCTCTCTTCTCTCTGATCTGTCTGTTTCTCTCAGTTGTTTTGTACAGAAGTTTATTTATGGAACATCTCTCTCTCCATCTCTCTCTCTCTCTCTGTGCTGACGTCTCTGTTAAAGTCTCCCTGTCTGTCTGTCTGTCTGTCTCTAGCATTCTCAAGATCTCTCTGTCTGTCTGTCTGTCTGTCTGTCTGTCTGTCTGTCTGTCTCTCTCTCTCTCTCTCTCTCTCTCTCTCTCTCTCTCTCTCTCTCTCTCTCTCTCTCTCTCTCTCTCTCTCTCTATCTACATATCGATCCATATATCTATCTTGTTTGTTCTCCAAACGTTATCGGGTGTTGATTTGCAACCAGGTGTCTGGGTGGAGTGAATTATAAATATAATTGTCAATGACCAACAGTGGGACTCTACGCTAGCTTTCTTAGACCAAAAAAAGTACTAGCGCAAGCACTGTCTTGAGAAGGAAGGCTTCCCGTTCGCTTTCTCTCCTCTTTAACTTTGACTGGCGAACAGCTTGTTTTATTTTAGTTTTGATTCACATACAATAATTTACTTAACGGTAATTACATGCTCAAACCCTTGAACCCCTTTTTGTTTAGTTAATACTTTATACTGTACGCGGGAGTTTTAAAAAGGGGATGGGGTGGGGGGGGGGGCGGGAACAACAACAAGAAAGGAAAGAGAAACCGAAAAGAAAAGACATGGATGGGGAAAGGAAGATGAACTTAGATTAAGAAACTAAAACAATAAGTAATCTGTATGCTATTAATGCTAAAGAAAAAAGATGGTTTAGTTCTTAAAACACGCATGTCATTGTCAATGGGTAAAGAGCGGCGTGAGTACATTGTATAACGCTGTCTTTGTTCTTAAACAATTCCTCATTAACAGAGATCCTTAGCTGACATTCACATCTATTTTTAAAATTATTTATTTAATAGGACCCAATTTATGTTTCCATCAATACAACTTAACTTCAATATTCAAACATTATTACAGTATTGTTTTATATATACTATATATACATGTATATAACTCTGGGTAGGTCTTTTTTTGTGCGTCAAAGGTCCTGCTGTCGGGCCACCAAGACTACTAAGAGTAACCAGTAACTATACTTTGCATGTAGTTTCTATTACTATTATGAGCCCAAGATGTTTTCATTTGAGGAATTTTCCTACCAGTACAAGAAATGACGTTTAATTATACTTGTCTACCCAGTGAGGCTAGCCTATAGCCTAGTGAACACGAAAAACAACTTCAAACTCGTCCGGTCCTAGTTTTTAATTTTCCACAAGGGTTTAGAGAAATGGTAGAACGTTTTCACATGCTCAGGTCTAATCAATGTAAATGTTACATGTGCTATGCTATCCATAACATATTGTTCTGCACTTGTTCTAATGCATGTAATAGTAATATTAGTATGTATTATTTATGGAAGTCTAGTGTAAAATCCTATGGCCAGTATACGGTCGACCGTATTTCCATTACAGTAGTAAGACTGTTGACCGTCTCATTAAATTCCGAGTGGTTATATGCAATACCGTCGACATTATAAATGTTTGCTTCTTTCTGCTCGTGTTAACTATTATTGTTTCTTTCTCTACTGAAATTGTTATAGTTATAGTTGTATGGTGGTGAACCTTCTAAGGATCAACGAACGTGGAATTGGAATGCATTACTGTAAAAGTAGTTATTTAACGTTGATTACCTCTTTCGCCCAACCGGTGTGTTTTTATCCTTTAAAAATAAATGAAAAGGGTGTTCATGACATTGTTCCATCTTTCGTTCTTTCTTTTATTTTCCTTTTCCATTTTGTGGAATGTTCAGTTAGAGCTTTTGACCAAGAGGTCCGAGGCGATGTTTTGAGGCTTATCTCTGGTTGTGCTCTACCCTGGAGGTAAAAAACACTTTCACACTTCGAGTGGCTCGTTTTCGGCTTAGCCCTCCCTATGCAAAGTGCCTGCAGTGGATTCGGGTTTCTAATGTTTGTGCAAACCTCAAAAAATGGCCCTGTGTGCAAAGCTAATGTGCTCATCGGAGCATGGCAAGATCCACCTGTAATCTGACTGAAGTGGATATATTCGTCGACTACTAATAATGGCTCTTGACGGAAGCTAAATACCTTTTCGCTACTCATAATACATTAGTACCTCAATAGACTCGTTATCGAATTTAAGAGCGAAAGTATTGAGCCACTTACTGGAAGTCTTGATCCAAAAAAAAAGTTCTTAAAAGAAACGTTAGCTTGTTACTTTTACAGCTTTTCTCATTTCTGTAACTGGTGTCGAACCCTGTACTGTATGTAAGTGTTGGGACGAATCCGCCGTTGTCCGCTTTTGTTTTAGCTGTGCTTTCATGGTTGGATGCCCTTCCTGAGACCAACTCGCACCAATGTCTTCGGGCTTTTGAGCGGTTTCGGGGATATAATAATAATGATGATAATAATAGTAATAATAATAATAATAATAATAGTAGCCATAATATTCATAATAATAATAATAATAGTAATAATATTCATAATAATAATAATAGTAACCATAATATTCATAATATAATCCATAATAATAATAATAATAATAATAGATAATAATAATTATGATAATAATAGTAACAGTAACCATACTATTCATAATAATAATAATAATAATAATGATAATAATAGTAACAGTAACCATAATATTCATAATAATAATAATAATAATAATAATAATAATAATGATAATAATAGTAATAGTAACCATAATATCCATAATAATAATAATAATAATAAATGGTCTCGTGGCCTCAACTATGACACACACACACACAAAAACACACACAAAATGTAAACAAGTGAACGCCATTCTGTGATGATACAAAAAAGAGCAAGTATCAGGCAAACTTTCGGAATGACGAAAAATGACAATTAAAACAATTACATTTAATCGACCTTGAAAAGCAAGAAAATGGTCATTGACCTATATGACGTGGCAGTGATGGGATGACGTCAATGAAGAAATTTAGTAGATATTTAAGTTGTATGAAATGGAATCACAAGAGGAAATGGTAAAGAGGGAAACATGGGAGGTCCGCTGTTAAACTGTTATGACGTCATGTCGGGTTTTTGTTTCTTGACTGCTGCTGAGGAATTTTATTTTATTTTTTGTCTCTGTGTCCTATACCATTAATGTACATGTATTGCATGTATGTATGATATATATATATATATATATATATATATATATATATATATATATATATATATATATATATATATATATATATATATATATATATATATATATATATATATATATATATATATATATATATATATATATAATTGTACATATATATATATATATATATATATAATTGTACATCTCAAATTTTGACCGCGCTAATATCAGGAACTACTGCACCCACAACCGCCATATTTCGCATGTAGATTTCAAATAGCCTGCTTTAGGTTCTTAGCGAATAAACTCTGGAGTCAAATCAGTATTTTAATTGATTGAAAAAAAGATTGTTTTGCCTGCGATCCACGAAACTTTTGATTGTTATTGTTACTCATTCCTTCATTTCCGGTCATTATATATGTAATGAAAAGCCGACCTCACCTAAGTATCGAATACTCTACCGGTATTTGGTTTCACCATGCACTTAATAACCTATTGTGTAGTTCATCTTTGTAAAAAAAAAAGTGGTAAAAGAGTAATCATAATCATCATTGTCTACGGGCATGCTTGTGTATGTATATAAAACTGTACATCTCAAACTTTGACCGCTCTAATCTCATGAATCACTACAACCACAACCGCCACATTTCACAGGTAGATTTTAAATAGCCTGCTTTAGGTTCTTAGCAAATAAACTCTTGGATCAAGTCAGTATTTTCATTGATTAGAAAAGGATTGTTTTGCCAGCGATCCACGAATTTTTTTATCGTCAATAGATCCAATTTCTCGATTTCCGGTCGTTTTAAATGAAAAACCCACATAATTTCAGTAAACGATTACTAATTTGATCTCATATTCGTACTTTATATCACCCGTAATCGATACAGTGGTTTCTTAGTCAACCACAGTCAAAGTTCAAGAGACCCAGCTTTATAATGAAGAAAAATCATAATCCAACATTATTCATGGGCATGCTTGTATATATATATATATATATATATATATATATATATATATATATATATATATATATATATATATATATATATATACACACATACATATATTAAATGTGTATGTATGTTTGTATGTATGCATGTACGTATGTATGTGTGCGTATATGTAGTATGTATGCATGTGTGGTATGTATTTATGTGTGTGACTCATTCTCGGAAGACTGAACTCAACTTATTGCAGGTACACTGATTTTTCATCTTGCGAATGATGTGATGCTTGGACTGAATTAAAGGTCAATAGATCAAATGATTTCCTTTAAGGCCGCCCTGACACATAGAACTGGAGTTTATCCAGGTCTCTATATCGGAAACCGAACAAGTGATAATGCTTTTCTTCCTGGACAGGGTGCTAGACTGTCGCCGTTGTTGCTCCGCAACCGATACTGTTACTAATGCCCGTTTTTTAAAGTGTCAAATGTTTTTGACAAACAGTGAGGCAGTTTGCATGTCAAAAGTGAAGAATAGTAAATAACGACATGAAATAAGATAAAATCTCCACAAAACCAAAAAACGAGACAAATATAAAGGAATAGACAGAAAAAAAGGAGCGTAGTTAGCTTGACAGATAGTGCGCTCCCCTTTTCATGGCGAGGCAATGGGTGCCGATACGGAGGTCGTGGGTTCGATTCCATTCATTCCCAAAGATATTTTTTCTGTCTATTTTCTTTGTAATTGTCTTTTATTTTTAAGCTTTGCTATTATTTCATGTCGTTATTCATGGTGTTTTCCCCAAGAAACACAACTTCGGATCTAATATTGCGAGCATTCGAATCCAGTGCCTCGCGCTCCGACGAGTCGGCCAACCGGACCATTTGACTACTAGCGCTACACAGGAGTAAAATCTGGCTGTTCATCTTTTTATTTAAAAAAAAAAAATCATTATGCAATTACTACATACTACATATATAATTAAACGAACGATGCGTACTGTTTTTATATATTATTATTATTATTTTTATTTTTTATTATTATTATTATTATTATTATTATTATTATTATTATTATTATTATTATTATTATTATTATTATTATTGTTATTATTATTATTATTATTATTATTATTATTATATTATTATTATATACCCATCGCCCCATGGGTCGTGGGCAGTGTACCCTCCATAACTTTTTTTTCACTCGCATATGTTTCCAGTTATTATCAACAACGCCTGCCACTTCTCATCTCTATCTCCATCTCCCGTCCCCACTGCCTTTAGGTCGATCTCTTCTTTTGTTACATTTTTGTCGGCTCCAAGGGAGAGCTTGTCTCGTGATGCTCTTCTGCGGCTTTCTCAATGTATACCCCGCCCCACCCACCCAAGGCCAGTTCCTCCTTGGGATTTCTATTTCAATAGCCTCCCCGTCCGCCAGTTCTGTGCCACAGCTAAACATTATTACTTCCTGCCAATGAATGACCAATGTGTTCCTTCGACATTGATTTGTCAGCGAATGTTTGGAGACTTCTGGCTGTTGGTTGTTTTGTTTTGTTTTGTTTCATTTACCATGTGTCCACTCCATACTGTAATAATAGTAAGAATATTGTATTTGTTACCAATGCATATTTTGCTAGTTTAACGCTTTGTTGTATCCATGTACAGTTTTTTTTCACCCATCTATTTTTATTTTTAGGGAACCTTGACAAGATGATTTTGAGAGTCAATTCCTGATTGGTGGTTGTCAAAACCAGCGACACCTACATCGTTTGTAGGTAACAAGACTTTATCTCTTAAATTGATGGCTTTTTGAAAGTCTTGTTAGTGTTTTTGTTTGGTTTATTTAATTCTATTTGTGTATGTTCGAAAGCGTACGTCTCACCACAATTCTTCCAAGTGCATCAGTCGAGAATGTGAATTTGAGTGATTTAAAGACGTTATTGGCTCAATCTTTCAATTTTCTTTGGTAGTTTCTCTGAACAAACACACATACATTTCAGGAAAATCAGAAAATATTACACTTGAAGACAAGTGCCTACGTTAGAAAAGGTAACAAACACACGGGGAAGAGTAAAGTAAGCGAATGTATATTATTGTGTTTAGTGTCAGTGAAAGAAGGACTAAAAAGTGATTTTAATCGGATGGACAACTTTTAGCCATCAGCATAAATCGATATTTACAATCACAGAAATCACGTTCATTTTGCTGTTAACTTGGTTTTGAATCACATATTGTTTTTTTTTCTTTTCTGTCATTTTTCAGGCATTCATATTATTCACCCAGCCGTAGTCTCTCTCTCTCTCACACACACACACACACACACACACACACACACACACACACACACAATATATATATATATATATATATATATATATATATATACTGGGTATATGATATATATTATAATATATTATGTATATATACAATATATATTATAATATATTATGTATATATATATATTATGTATATATATATATATATTTTATTTCTTTTTAAAATATAATACACACGCACACACATATATTATATAGTTACCCAAAAAGTCAGTACATTGCCTTGTCATTACTGTGCATTATAGTACATTCATAAGCCAAAGGGCAACAAAATGATAAAAAACAATACGATTAAAAGGCAAGTTTTATCAATAAAAAGATCACACTGATGTGTCCACATGAGTCACACGTATTTTAAGAAATAAGAATTGTGAACCAGTGAACTTTCGATTGCTTTCCACTATATTTTTAATGCCTATTTTGAAAAAAATAAATTCGTTTCGTTAGTTACAAAAATGTTTTGTTTTGATCTGTGCTGATTAAAAAAAAATCTGGTTTTGAAAAGGGTTCACAACTTATAAACAAATGCGAGGGCCCTTCAGAACAGCATGAAACCCATAGCGTGTGGCGGATGGGGTTAAATTCAACCATCCGTCAGCTATCTATCTTGTTGACCCCTGTTATTGACTTGTCCTATTTGGCACCCATTCCACGAGCACCCATCCCAAGACAGGGTTTCCACCCCCTCCCCCACCACATAACAATAACACCATGCCTCCCTCGTCCGTAGTACCTATCTCTTTCCCCCAAGACGCCGGACGAAAAAGGGGGCTTTAAATCATTGACATCTCGGGCTTGAAAAGGTGACAGACAAAGACAGGAGGGATTAATAACGCTCATCGAAACTGGTTTGTATCGGAGGCTATCACCTCGATTTGTTTGCCGTCATTCTTTTAGAGCTGCCCGATCACCCACTCCACGGCTGTTGGTCCACGACGCACCGACCGATACCAACAGCGGGCACCAGTTGAAATGCTGATTCCAGAGGACAATAATATAAACCTGGCACAGGACTCTCTAGTCGAACGTTGAGATTTCTCGGTAGGAGTTGACAAGGTTTCCATTAATGGCGATAAGGTGTCTTCCGTACGTTCGCGTCCGTGTTTTACTCAGTTTGAAGATCAAAGCGAAGAAAGGCATTAACCCATTTGTTGTTATGGATATATTTGGACGTCACCTTGGCATGTCAGAGGTGATCCTCGGCACTCTGAACTTTTCCTGTTGTCCTTTAAAACGGAGATAATTATGTTATTTGAATCCACCTGATAGTGATAGCGCCATTTGGACCCATTTGGGATAGCGCCATTTGGACCCACCGGATAGGATAGCGCCATTTGGATCCACCGGATAGGGATAGCCCATTTGGATCCACCGGATAGGGATAGCGCCATTTGGATCCACCTGATAGGCTTAGCGCCATTTGGATCCACCTGATGGCGTAGGGCCACCACCTGATAGGCTTAGCGCCATTTGGATCCACCTGATAGGGATAGCGCCATTTGGATCCACCTGATAGGCTTAGCGCCATTTGGATCCACCTGATAGGGATAGCGCCATTTGGATCCACCTGATAGGCGTAGCGCCATTTGAATCCACCTGATAGGGATAGCGCCATTTGGATCCACCTGATAGGCTTAGCGCCATTTGAATCCACCTGATAGGCTTAGCGCCATTTGGATCCACCTGATAGGGATAGCGCCATTTGGATCCACCTGATATGCGTAGAGCCATTTGGATCCACCTGATAGGGATAGCGCCATTTGGATCCACCTGGTATATGGCGCTATCCCATTTGGATCCAAATGGCACTTTGGATCCCCTGATTGATCCCACCGGATAGGGATAGCGCCATTTGGATCCACCTGATAGGGATAGCACCATTTGGATCCACCGTTTATAGGGCATATCCCTTTGGATCCACCGGATAGGGATAGCCATTTGGATCCATTTGGATTTGGATCCACCGTTTATAGGATAGCGCTTTGGATCCACCGGATAGGGATAGCACAATTTGGATCCACCGGATAGGATAGCACCATTTGGATCCACCGGATAGGGATAGCACCATTTGGATCCACCGGATAGGGATAGCACCATTTGGATCCACCGGATAGGGATAGCGCCATTTGGATCCACCGGATAGGGATAGCACCATTTGGATCCACCGTATATAGGATAGCGCCATTTGTATCAATTCCCATTGTTAGCAAAGCATAACGAACGTTATAGTTTTTTGGCTGTACAGCAAGTGCATTTTCCCGTTTGAAGTATATTAGGCATGGTGCGTTCTTAAGCGCGTGACTTGAATAATATTGAAGGAGATATTTTGCTGCAAGCTGCATAAGGAAGAAAACATAACGATTTAAAGGGGTATCTGATGTAATTTGATCCGAAATGACACCCCCTCCCCTTTCTCACTTCTCCCAGGCGCTCTATTGAAAGGTCATTTCAGCTTTCATCGAAGGTAAACCTATAGGAGCTTGTAGAATTACTAGAATGAATAACACTAGCATCCACACGATACCGGCTCTCTGTCGATATTCAGGTGGAGGTCCACACTTGAGGAGAGCGTTAGTCAAGATCCACGCCTAACAATTATAAGACGTTATAGGAAAAGAAGCCTACCAATGCTAGTACATAATGTCAATCTATTGACGTGAATAGTAAGTATATTACATGTATACACATGCACACGCATACATATCGTGTTTACTTCAGGTTTAAAAGTAAAAGGCTTTTCTCACAAATAGCTTCACGTGAAAATATGTTAACATGCTTATTATAATACGAAGGAGCCACAGTGGAGTGAAGTCAAAGCCGAAATATGACAATAAGTGACAACTCCACTAATAAAGACAGAGCAAATAATTATTTGCTCTGTCTTTATTAGTGGAGTTGTCACTTATTGTCATATTTCATGCTTATTATAGTAAGTACAAACATTTACCTTTCTCACGTTGGGTACTTACTTCTTTAGTAGAAAGGAATTGAAAAGAAGTAACATATCATAAATAAATATACAATATTGAAAAAGAAAAGAAGGAAGAAACGAATGGGCAGATCGATAACAACTTTAGTTAGACAAAGAAACCGAATGGTTACGTATACGATTTTGTCTCTCTTATCACCGATCGATTCCGAACCGTTTAGAGCCTCGCCACGCCTTTGTCGATCGGCCACTCAAATACCCAATAACCCTTTAACGAAGAGACTCTGTTTCGACCCTTGCCCAGCTTCGGGTGGCCCCCCTTGACAGGGGATAAAACTCTGTAGGACTTGATTTTGGGTTAATGGTTACCACTAACCAGGTCCTGAAATGAAACGGGCTGCTGTTGCTGTGAAATTTAAAACACTCATGGGTCTTGTCAGATTTCATGGTATATAGAGACAAGACATGACCTTTGCTATACTTTTTTTTATTCATATGTAATGTCCAGAATTCATATAGATCAACCACATTTGTCAAAAAGGATGTTATTGGATATGATAATTGAACAGACAAGACGAGTACTAATTTGTTGCCTTCCAGGCTAGACATTATAGCGACCGGCGACAGTTGGGTCACACCAATGGTGACAACTGCATTTTCTTCTTCAAACGGTTTTCAGTATTTACTTTTCCTCGTAATGTTGAATGTCATGCCGACTCACATATAGTTTCAACTGATTGACCAGTGATTGTCATAATGGATTTATTGAAAATCGATTTTATTTTTATTTAGAGTCAAGAAAGAGACATACAGAGAATATTTTACTTAAAGTGAATGATTAGATTAAATCTCTGTCGGTCTCTCTCTCTCTCTCTCTCTCTCTCTCTCTCTCTCTCTCTCTCTCTCTCTCTCTCTCTCTCTCTCTCTCTCTCTCTCTCTGTCTTTCTCTCTCTCTCTGTCTCTCTCTCTCTCTCTCTCTCTCTCTCTCTCTCTCTCTCTCTCTCTCTCTCTCTGTCTCTCTCTCTCTCTCTGTCTCTCTCTCTCTCTCTCTCTCTCTCTCTCTCTCTCTCTCTCTCTCTCTGTCTCTCTCTCTCTCTGTCTCTCTCTCTCTCTGTCTCTCTCTCTCTCTCTCTCTCTCTTTATCTCTCTGTCTCTCTCTCTCTCTCTCTCTCTCTCTCTCTCTCTCTCTCTCTCTCTCTCTCTCTCCCTCCCTCTTCCTCCCTCCCTCTCTCTCTCTGTCTGTCTGTCTGTCTGTCTGTCTCTCTCTCTCTCTCTCTCTCTCTCTCTCTCTCTCTCTCTCTCTCTCTCTCTCTCTCTCTCTCTCTCTCTCTCTCTCTCTCTCTCCCCTCCCTCCCTCCCTCCCTCTCTCTCTGTCTGTCTGTCTGTCTGTCTCTCTCTCTGTCTCTCTCTATCTCTCTCTCTCTCTCTCTCTCTCTCTCTCTCTCTCTCTCTCTCTCTCTCTCTCTCTCTCTCCCTCCCTCCCTCCCTCCCTCTCTCTCTGTCTCTCTCTCTGTCTCTCTCTCTCTCTCTCTCTGTCTCTGTCCGTCTGTCTGTCTGTCTCTCTCTCTCTGTCTATATGTCTGTCTGTTTCTCTGTCTGTCTGTCTGTCTGTCTGTCTGTCTCTCACTCTGTCTCTCTGTCTCTCTGTCTCTCTCTCTCTCTCTCTGTCTCTCTCTGTCTCTCTCTCCTCTCTCTCTCTCTCTCTCTCTCTCTCTCTCTCTCTCTCTCTCTCTCTCTCTCTCTCTCTCTCTCTCTCTCTCTCTCTCCCCTCCCTCACTACCCCACCATTCGACGTCAGTCTCTTCATTCATATTGGATAATCCATGCTTTATGCAAGTCAATAATCCTTTCTTACATTCCCTTTCCCTCCGTTATGGATTCTATGATATACCTCCAATGCCACTCTCTACAATAATCAATGCGAGGGCGCCGCGCTCTCTCGTTTCTTGGAGTGTGGAAATGGAAGAATGGGTGATTCGAGACAGCAGGATTCGACAATTTCTAGATTTAGATCTACACGCGCGCGAAACGTTAATTCCTGCGAAGACTTCGTAGGTCCCACTTCACCGTCGCGAGAGGCGTTAGCACGAACGGTGGATTCCAGCCTTTCGTTGTAGATCTAGAATCTAGATCTAGTTGATATTTCCCCTCACATAGATCTATACAAGTAACGCATGGAAACAAACATTCACCAGTTGTCTTCTGTGATAGTTGTAGCATATTAATTTCCATTAAATATTGTGTGGTGAATGATAATTATCAAGATGTATGGATTACTCGTGTTTCGTCGTTATTTGATGACAGTGCCAAGTTTTTAATGATATTATGCTTTTATGCGGATGAAGTTCAAAGGGATGAAGAGTGTTGTGTTTGCGATACTTGTTTCTTTACCTTCATACATTTATTAGTGGTGCCAATGGTGCATAATAATATGTGACTTTGTCTAACTAAAAAGGACGTTTGTTTTTATCTAGGGTTTAAGACATAGATATACTTGGAAATGTTTTCAAACCTCAATCTCTAACATAAATTGATTTCTGAAGCCTCTCAATCAAATCGTTTGACGGGCTAAAAATGTATATATACATATGTCATTGAAAACATACGTTTGAATCACATCGTACCCAATCAGAAAAGGTGCTAAAACCTACATCATACGAAGGAGCCACATTGGAGTGAAGTCAAAGGCGAAATATGACAATAAGTGACAACTCCAACTACTAAAGACAGAACAAACACGTGCCTTTTCGGGTATAACCCTTCGTCAGACAACAAACGAGAAATATCTAGAATTTAGATCTAAGTAATACCTCAGGCATCACACAAATGTGATGTCAGAAGAAAAACATAAAGGAGAAAGAAAGAAAGAAAAAGACAGTGATGATAAGAAACGTAGCAGAGGAGGGGTGTGAAGAATGAGCGAGAGTGGAAGGTTCAGATCTAGAATGAAATAAAAATATGAAAATAAGTAAGTAATAAAAGGTGAGAAGGAGATAGAGAGAAGGAGAGAAATAGAGAGAGAGAAAAAAGAAAGAAAAAAGGCAGGAAAGAAAGAATGAGAAAAGAAAAACGTAAGTGAGCTAATCAGAGCAGTGATTTTCCAACCTCTCTCTCCCTTTCTTTCTTCCCTGCCTTTTTTTTCTTTCTTTTTCTTTCTCTCTCTATTTCTCTCCTTCTCTCTATCTTCTTCTCACCTTTTATTACTTACTTATTTTCATATTTTTATTTCATTCTAGATCTGAACCTTCCACTCTCGCTCATTCTTCACACCCCCCTCTGCTACGTTTCTTATCATCACTGTCTTTTTCTTTCTTTCTTTTCTCCTTTTATGTTTTTCTTCTAACATCACATTGTGTCATGCTGAGGTAGTACTTAGATCTGGATTCTAGGTATTTCTCGCTTGTTGTCTGGACGAAGAGTTATACCCGAAACGTGACGTGTTTGTTCTGTCTTTATTAGTGGAGTTGTCACTTGTTGTCATATTTCGTCTAAAACTTACATCGTGTCACTAAAAGCTTTAGTTACCTTTTTTTCTCTCTCTCCAACTGACTCATTTACTCATGGTTTCTTCAAACAAAAAGGGATATTGTGATTAATTTTGTTTCGCATGACATCAACCACGCTGATTTTATTAACACATAATTATCTTCTAGCTTTAGTCATTGCATTTTATTCTTTTGAACAATGAACAAATATATAGTATAAAAAGTAATTGTCAAACCTGCAATCTTAGCCGCGTTCGATTCCCAGTCTGGGCAAATTTTCTGTTCCTCCTGTCGATCTAACAGCGAACTGGGTAGCTAGGTCTATTCACACTCAGCGTGGAAAGGAACGGCAAACTACCACATTATGCTGTACCTGTATGTATGCCTACATAGCATAAGGAATGTACTCCTAATTTCCCTACGTTCAAATCTGTATGGGTCCTACTTTTTTCACTTCATATTTTCTGCCTTCTGCCTGGCTCTTCCTGGCCAGGGATCGTTTCTTTAAACTATTGTAGTGGCCCTTTAATAACCTATCTCACCATCAATCGAAAGCCGTATGACATTTTCTGCTACTGGATGAAGTTGCAATGTAAATGTAAGATTACAAGACCGAGAGTGCTCAGACAGAAATGAAAAAAAAAAAAAAGGAAGTGAGCTAATCAGAGCAGTAATTTTCCAACCTCTCATCATATGATCATAGGCTTAATTCTGCCTTCAGAGAATGCAATGTAATTCTTCGATTAACAGTGCTCCTCCCCCACCCACCCCGAATCAAACCATTCCTAAAAAATGTGTATCTGAATTAAATTCTACAAAGAAATAACGACATTTTTTTCTTTCTCATAATAAGATATTACCCCATTCCCATCATCTTTGTCTTTTGACCGTATTCAAAATTGACATATTGTGCCATGCAGAATGCGTTTTGTCATAAAAGCGTTTCTCATGTTTTGTAATGTAATGTTAAAAAACACAGGAGATACAAACGAAAGGTGAAATGGACAAAGAATAAACAAACATCAGTGAAACGCGCCTCTTTTATTATTTTGGAGATTAAGTTTGATCTATCTTATCTTATCTTCTCTTATCTTCTCTTGTCTTATACTGTCTTATCTTATTGTGTCGTGTTTTATTATATCTATCTTAACCTATCTTATGAATGTATTCACGGTGCTTTTTTTAACCCCATTATCATTCCTCATCTTTTCATATTCTCTTTTCTTGGCCTACTTTCTTTTTCAAATGTGAATTGTATGCCAGTTTATGTCTTGTGATTTACTCCATTCGCTGTTCGCGCTTTCTTTCCATTTCCCTGTTTCCTACGATCTCGCGATCTACAAGTCATTGCGTAGCTGTTTCACGGGCTTCCAAAATGACATGACCTACAAGAACCGACATTTATGTTTTCTCTTTAGTTTCAATTCAAACCAATGTTTCCATTTGGATTTAATGTCTATGCCACATTGGACATCCTGTTAAAGGATTGAAACATATCATCGTGCGTGATCTAGAAAGCCGTCGCTTGGTTGTTTGACAGATTTCAGGAATTACATGGCCTAAAAGCAACGAAACACTGCCTCTTTTAGTGTAAATTCAAACCTATGTTTCCATATAATTTGGCCTTAATGGCTATGCCATTTAAACATTGTGTATTAGGACTCAAACGTGTTATCGTAATAATGATGTATCACTTTGTGCCACTGTGTAACACCCTTGCATTTTCTCTCTTTAGGAGGTTCAGAAATGGAGTCAAATATTGTGATCCAACCGATTCATAATTTGTTCTTCCTTTTTACAGGGGGATTAACTTCAAGCGTTGCCGTCTCTTCATTTTAATCCCACTTCTTTTGATTCGTACAAAGATAACTTTCGTTTCCAACCGAATTCGTCTCGACGTATCAATGTATTGAATGCGTCTATGGATACACTGAAGCTTTTCCGCGTAACGGCAGACGACAGAATCTACGGTACAAGTACACGACCTATTCAATGCCCCACCCCTCCCCTATCGTCTTTAGCGGTATTTGCAAGTAGCTGTACAGAGTCGAATTCTTTTCTTAACTTGATACCGCACCGTTTCCCGTTTGAGAATGTTTCTTTTGTCTGTCTTGTTTTTGCTAACGTGCCATAAAAAGCTCTCGCGCTTCATTGTCGTTTGGTTCTTTTCTCTTAACGTTCAGTAGCGTATCAAATTATGTATTTTGGTGCCCGTTTAACTTGAGATTGACACAAAAGAAGAAGAAAGGAAAAAAAATTGATTGTAAATCCGTGAAATAACTTTTCAAGCCATTGGGTATCAAGACGTTTATTTTCTCCCAATGGCAAAGGAACTGGTTGTTTTATCTATAGATAGTACATGGATTTAGATCTAGTCAATATTTTTAGAATACAGTAATTAAAATAAATTTACATTTATTATGGAAATCTGTCCCTTTTGTTTTTGTTTTTTTTGTTTGTCTTTTTTTTGTTTTTGTTTTGTTGTGGGGTTTTATTTGTACTTCTTATTCTGAAAGCCTCTTGGTAGTAAATATTGCGCCTACTAAAACGAGACGTGCCAGGGGCATCGTGAGCAATAGAGAAAGCTCTGTCTCAGGGGCGAAAGCAAAATTATAACTTGAATCAAGCTTGTGTGCTAACACTAACAATGAGGTGTTCAAACTGAAGTCAACCATGTCAAACTGAATTAAGCGTACATATTTAGATAATGTGGACTTGAATCTAAACTGCGTATATTTAGATAATTGGACTTGAAGCGTACAGATTTAGATAATGTGGACTTGAAGCTAAACTACGTACAGATTTAGCTGCGTACATATTTAGATAATGTGGACTTGAAGCTCAACTACGTACATATTTAGATAATGTGGACTTGAAGCTAAACTGCGTAGAGATTTAGATAATGTGGACTTAAAGCTAAACTGCGTACAGATTTAGATAATGTGGACTTAAAGCTAAACTGCATATTATTTAGATAATGTGGACTTGAAGCTAAACTGCGTACAGATTTAGATAATGTGGACTTGAAGCTAAACTACGTACATATTTAGATAATGTGGACTTGAAGCTAAACTAACGTACAGATTTAGATAATGTGGACTTAAAGCTAAACTGCGTATTTATTTAGATAATGTGGACTTAAAGCTAAACTGCGTACATATTTAGATAATGTGGACTTAAAGCTAAACTACGTACAGATTTAGATAATGTGGACTTGAAGCTAAACTGCGTATTATTTAGATAATGTGGACTTAAAGCTAAACTACGTACATATTTAGATAATGTGGACTTAAAGCTAAACTGTGTACAGATTTAGATAATGTGGACTTAAAGCTAAACTGCGTACATATTTAGATAATGTGGACTTAAAGCTAAACTGCCCACAGATTTAGATAATGTGGACTTAAAGCTAAAACTACGTACATATTTAGATAATGTGGACTTGAAGCTAAACTAATTTAGATAATGTGGACTTAAAGCTAAACTACGTACATATTTAGATAATGTGGACTTAAAGCTAAACTACGTACATATTTAGATAATGTGGACTTAAAGCTAAACTACGTACATATTTAGATAATGTGGACTTAAAGCTAAATTTAGATAATGTGGACTTAAAGCTAAACTACGTACATATTTAGATAATGTGGACTTAAAGCTAAACTACGTACATATTTAGATAATGTGGACTTGAAGCTAAACTGCGTACAGCATGAAACAGCGTTTCATACAAAAAAATGAGGTTTTTTAACTGAATGTGTGTTTCTAGCCAAAACCAAACTCATGTTACTTGTAAGTTAACAACCTTCAAACTACAGCAGGACACATGTAGAGTAAACGTCTAAATAATGCGGAACCTCATTTTTCCTTCACTTCCGAAGAAACGTTACAAAATAATTGAAAATAATCTCTCATTGAAGATAACTGTGGACTTAAAGACCTGAAATGAGGTCCATACGTACATATTTAGATAATGTGACTTTTAGCTATCCCTGTCAAGATCGAAATCATAAACTAAAAGGCTTTCATTTTCAGTGTTTTATTTAAAGCTTCTCCTGGACTCGAAAAAAAGCTAACGTCGTTTTTATGTGCACTTAAAGATTGAATTGGGGATTGTACAATTTCATTTACGTTTATTCTACTTCGTACATATTTAGACTTGGACTTACAAACTACGTACATCAGATTTCTTTATCATTTTAGAAATTGGACTGTAGATCTAAACTGAAAGACGTTAATGTGGACTTGAAGCTAAAACTACGTGGCCAAACATGTTGCTACAAAAAATTGAGTTTAGCATCATGGTGTTTGAGATAACCAAACTCATATTACTTGTAAGTCAACAACCTTCAAACTACAGAAGGACATTTCAGAGTAAAAGTCTAAATAATGCCCCCCCTCATTTTTCCTTCCCCAAGAAACTTTTGATAATCATTGAAGCAGCTGTGTATCCTGCATACCATACGCCTGAGTATTGTATGGAGTCGATCTTATTCATTTTCAGACTACTCCTGAAACTGAAAAAATAACGTCGTTTTTATGTGCATTTGAATTGGGATTGTACAATTTCATTCACGTTTATTCTACTTCTACAGACTTCCTTACAGTACATCACTTTCTTTATCATTTCGAAATTATTTGTAGACCTATGAAAGACGTTATGCCACAGAA
>JAXRKP010000442.1:5000-75000 GCA_037039925.1 Doris montereyensis | reverse complement strand
TTTAACGTTTTAATTCGTCGTCTTTCCTTCTTCTTCTTCTTTTTTTCTTCTTCTTCTTCTTCTTCTTCTTCTTCTTCTTCTTCTTCTTCTTCTTCTTCTTCTTCTTCTTCTTCTTCTTCTTCTTCTTCTTCTTCTTCTTCTTCTTCTTCTTCTTCTTCTTTCCACGCCGCCTTTACAGCCACCGAATCTGAAGAGACCTAGCTATCCATTTCGCTGGTGGATCGACAGGACGGCCAGAAAGAAATGCCTGGACTGAGAGTCGGAACTTGGGGGCTCCTCGATGGTAGTCAGACGCTCTATTGAATGAGCTCTACCGACTGGCATTTATGATGATTAAAATCGGAAAAAAAGTTGAATACATGTAATTATTCTGCTTTCTACCCGCCGAAGAAGCACACGGTTACATACATAAATGCAAAACATGGTCACATTATTTAACTTATTTCACTTTCTTTGCAATCACTAAAGACTGTTATTGAGTTTATTGTGTGTATTTACTCACTTTCCATTTTGATCTCGGGGTTTTGAGTGAGACTTTTGAATTTTGATTTATTTCTTGAACTTGTACCACCCACATCTTCATTCATTCTTCTCCATACTAACAGAGCAACTCAATACATGTGTATTCCTGATTTTGAATTCAACCACAAATTATAAATCCAATATCTGTTTTAAAACGTTGTTTCATATTCTGATTATTTTGAAGTCTGCAGAGTACCATTTCTGAGTTTGATTTCTGTTGTCAGTTTGTTTAACAGTCTTACTGTACACTGGCGTAAGATACGTACAGGTGCCAATCAACGTTTGGAGATGGGCCCATGTAATACATTGTCACGATGGTAACCTGATCTAATTGTTCTTATTTTACTTGAAAGCTTGTCTAATGGAATAAACTAGTTGGCATTTAAATATTTAATTTTGTTTTATGTCTGCATGTTCTTCTAAATGTATCCATTGTAACTGATTCATATCAACCACCTCGTGCGCTAAGATTTCAAAATCCATAATTATTGACAATTCCAAAAACATTTTTTGGAGATAGAAATTTTGGCATTGTCATTCACCTCCCTAAGGGTAGGTACATGAGCTACAACAGCTCCAAATCCTGGATCCCATCTTGTGAGGTCACTGCAATACCTCAAATCTACCGTTGCCCCTTGCCGAGTGTGTATTCACTGAGTGCATGCGCATGTCCAGTAAGTCTCCAACCGTATGAATTGTGAGGCTAATACGCTGCGTACTAAATTCATTGGAGCCCTAATCAAATTAGGAAGCGAGTGTTAATTGGCCATGTCAATAGTTCTTGCCAAGGGACCGTGAACGAGTCAAGGTAAACTAATCCGTTAACTTGTTGACCTGCTGCTAATATTCTTGGGAACCCTTCAGACTTGGCGTCAACGTGTTTGTCGTGTCAATAGACATCGACATTACTCCTCTAATGGCCCTCCTGCTTCCCTTTGAAACATTTTCCATATGGTTGAACTTGAACTCTTTTGTGTTTGTGAATGATATACTTTTATGATCCCACCGTATGCAATTAATCCACACCCCTGGTTTCGTAACCTCTACGATGAATCACATGGATTCACATTTATTCTCAACCATTAGCTTTTCTTCTCCCATGCGTTTATCGAATCACAATTTTTCTTCGAGGTAGGTGTTAAAGGATAGTGTATAGCATATTCGCATTTCAATATGATAGCTTAAATGAAACATCTTATTAACTACACATATTCTAAGATATGTTGAGGGTGACATATCAGATTTAAGATCAAAATATTCAATCTGGCATGGTCAATTGTCCTATTATGTCTTCTTTTTTTTAAGGAAAAAAAGATATGTTATTTATGATAAAACAAGATTCTTCAAATTCGTAAAATTTGCAAAACGCAACATCACGCCTATTTCTTTCCTGACTTTTCGAGTCTATTTTAACTCCATCTTCCCCTGAGTCTATTTTAACTCTATTTTAACTCCATCTTCCCCTGAGTCTATTTTAACTCCATCTTCCCCTGAGTCTATTTAACTCCATCTTCCCCTGAGTCTATTTTAACTCCATCTTCCCCTGAGTCTATTTTAACTCCATCTTCCCCTGAGTCTATTTTAACTCCATCTTCCCCTGAGTCTATTTTAGCTCCATCTTCCCCTGAGTCTATTTAGCTCCATCTTCCCCTGAGTCTATTTTAACTCCATCTTCCCCTGAGTCTATTTTAACTCTATCTTCCCCTGAGTCTATTTTAACTCCATCTTCCCCTGAGTCTATTTTAACTCTATCTTCCCCTGAGTCTATTTTAACTCTATCTTCCCCTGAGTCTGTTTTAACTCCATCTTCCCCTGTCTATTTTAGCTCCATCTTCCCCTGAGTCTATTTAGCTCCATCTTCCCCTGAGTCTATTTAGCTCCATCTTCCCTGAGTCTATTTAGCTCCATCTTCCCCTGAGTCTATTTAGCTCCATCTTCCCATCTTCCCCTGAGTCTATTTAGCTCCATCTTCCCTGAGTCTATTTAGCTCCATCTTCCCCTGAGTCTATTTAGCTCCATCTTCCCCTGAGTCTATTGTAACTCCATCTTCCCCTGATCTTTTTAACCCTTCCCTGAGTCTATTTAGCTCCATCTTCCCCTATTTTAACTCCATCTTTCCTGAGTCTATCTTCCCCTGAGTCTCTCCATCTTCCCCTGAGTCTATTTTAACTCCATCTTCCCTGAGTCTATTTAGCTCCATCTTTCCCTGAGTCTATTTTAGTTCCACCCCTCCCAGCTCCATCCTCCCTGTCTGTTCTAGCTCCACTCTACTTTCCTTCATCTCTGTTTATTTTCATCAGGTCTGTTTATTTATCTAGCTGTATATTCATCTATGTGTATACTTTCTATCTAACTACCTTTCTAGGTGTATTTCTTTTTATCTATCTATATGTTTATCTATCTACCTAATTGTCTTTTGAACAATATATCTCCATCTATTATATTCTCTCTCTATCCCTCCACTTTTTTGTGGTGGTAATGCCAGTCAGAAATGACAAAACTCTTGGATTGTGTTACATTTGTGGGGCAAGTTTGACAGAAATCGATCTATTATGGGTCTTATCAGTACAGAAGCTAGACTCCGAATATTGACAGATCTACCGGAATACACGAAGAATGGCAAACTCGTTATAGGCTTATAACTGGTACTCGATACTACTTATATGGTTTGACCTTGCCGCCATTATCCACTTAACCCCGCGGAACTGTTCACCTGTTACAGGTGACATATTATACCACGTCAAACTTTGGGCATAATCCTAATGGTAACTCGAAATGACTTTTATGTTCGTTTATGATGTAAAATGTAAAACAAGACAGCAGATTACATGTAATCTGTATTAATTTTTTTGAGTACTAGAACTACAGCAACCATTATTGCTTTCGTGTAAACGACATTTTATTCCGGCAACAAACTAATGGTTGCCGAATAGGCCTATTACCGTTGCTAAAATGCATTCTGCACAACAACATCAAAGTAGGATAACACCAGTTTATACAGTTACCGAATATGCTGCTGCTATTGTAAATATGATTATTACTGCTACTACAACACCATCACCGCCACTGCTACGTCTACTGCTACGTCTACTTCTACTACTACTACTGCTACTACTACTACTGCTACTACTACTACTACTACTACTACTACTACTAATACTACTATTATTACTATTACTACTACTACTGCTGCTGCTACTACTGCTGCTACTGCTGCTACTGCTACTACTACTGCTACTACTACTGCTACTGCTGCTGACTACTGCTACTACTGCTGCTTCTACTACTACTACTACTGCTGCTGCTACTGCTGCTGCTACTGCTGCTACTAATGCTGCTACTACTACTACTACTACTACTACTACTACTACTACTACTACTACTACTACTGCGACGACGACTACTACTACTACCACCACCACCACCACTACTACTACTGCTGCACTACTACTACTACTACTGCTACTACTGCTACTACCACCACCCCCTACCAACACCACCACTACCACTACGACTACCACTACGACTACCACTACCATTGCTGCTGCTGTTCTGCTGCTGCTGCTGCTGCTACTACTACTGCTGCTGCTACTGCTGCTGCTGCTGCTGCTGCTGCTGCTGCTGCTGGTACTACTACTACTGCTGCTGCTGCTGCTGCTGCTGCTGCTACTGCTGCTGCTGCTGCTGCCGCTGCTGCTGGCTACTACTGCCACTGCTGCTGCTGCTGCTGCTGCTGCTACTGCTGCTGCTGCTGCTGCTGCTGCTGCTGCTGCTGCTGCTACTACTGCTACTGCTGCTGCTACTGCTGCTACTACTACTACTACTGCTACAATTACTACTTTTTTGCAACTTGATTTTTCCTCTTCTCCTCCCTCTTCTCCTGTTGACAATACCATCTCTACTACACAACAGCAACAACAACTCCACTACTACTATAAGGAGCGTAGTAGTTAGCTGTGTTTGTAGTGCGCTCTCATTTCATGTTGAGGCGATGGGTGCGCCAGGTCACGGGTTCGATTCAACTGGTGCCCAAAGATTGTTGTATTTCCTTCTCTTCGTTTGTATTTCCCTCGCTTGTACTGCTACGGCGCTTCGATAATGATATTATTTCATGTGGTTGTTCGTCACTCCTCCTTCTTTCATGCGCCCCCCCCCCCCCCCCACCCGCATTTTTGTTGTTGTATTTCTCTTTGTTTGCTTCATTCCAACTTAGACAAGCGCCAAGCGCTTTTAATGCAAGGGCTTCTGCGAACACGCAGTTTGCATGGGTCCTATGCTAAGTTGAAGGAAAACAAACTATACATCTGACAGTTGTGTAAGTAGTAAGGGAAGTTTCTTTGAAGGCCGTTGCGGCCCATAGAGTTGGAACTTATCCCGGTTTCGAAACCGTGAAGCGGAACAGGTGAAAATAATCACGTCCTAGCCAGGACGCGTGTCTCACGCAGGTGTTTTTCAATACTCCCAAGCTAGTGCCTGTAACCATTTGCATCTGTGTGGTGGCGTCTTAAGTGTCTTTCCCAAGAACACAACGTCGGAGCTAGCTCTGCTAGGATTCGAATCAGGGACCTCATGATCCCCAGTCCGGCAGCCTAACCGGTCGGCCATCGACGCCACTTTCCGACGGTTGTGACGTGATCATAAATTATTCACCTGGCAAGACCCATGGCTCTTCCAAATCTCAGAGTTAACCATCATCTTAATGACGAGTTTAATCCTCAAATTAAATCTCACAACCAGGCGTATTATTCGTAGGGATTAATCTTCAAATAATTGCAAAGTAGACGCTCCACGATTGCCTATGCCTCCACGATTGCCTCCATTGCCTATGTGTCCTCCACGATTGCATATGTGTCCTCCACGATTGCATATGTCCTCCTCCTATGTGTCCTCCACGATTGCCTATGTGTCCTCCACGATTGCATATGTGTCCTCCACGATTGCATATGCGTCCTCCACGATTGCCTATGTGTCCTCCACGACTGCCTATGTGTCCTCCACGACTACCTATGTGTCCTCCACGATTGCCTATGTGTCCTCCACGATTGTCTATGTGTCCTCCACGATTGCCTATCTGTCGATGAAACAACTTTTCTCACAGGAAGGCGTGCCATTGTGCGCATTTTACAGCTTTGTTAAAAGGAATGCGATTTGATCGTAGTCGCACTGTCTTTACGACTTTTCGTAAAGCTTTGTTCCTTTCGAATTCAACATTAGATTATTCGTAAATTGTTTTAGAGCTCTGTTCCTTTCTGTAAATTGTTTCTTCAGAGAGATTCGTAAGCTTCAAAAGTTTTGTTATTCCTTTCGGTAAATTGTTTCAGAGATTATTCGTAAAGCTTTGTTCCTCTCTGTAAATTGTTTCAGAGATTATTCGTAAAGCTTTGTTCCTCTCTGTAAATTGTTTTTTTTCGGTAAGTTGTTTAGATTATTCGTAAAGCTTTGTTCCTTTCGGTAAATTGTTTTAGAGATTATTCGTAAAGCTTTGTTACTTTCGGTAAATTGTTTTAGAGATTATTCGTAAAGCTTTGTTCCTTTCGGTAAATTGTTTCAGAGATTATTCGTAAAGCTTTGTTCCTCTCTCGGTAATTTGTAAATTGTTTTGTTAGACATTGTTTTTAGAGATTATTCGTAAAGCTTTGTTCCTTGTTTCTTCGGTTATTCGTAAAGCTTTGTTTTTCGGTAAGAGATTATTCGTAAAGCTTTGTTCTTCTCGGTAAATTGTTTTCATAAAGCTTTGTTACTTTCGGTATTATTCCTAAAGCTTTGTTCCTCTCGGTAAGTTGTTTTAGAGATTATTCGATTTGTTCCTCTCGGTAAGTTGTTTTAAGCTTCTCCAGTTCTTCTCTCGGTAAATTGTTTTAGAGATTCGTATTCTTCTCGGTAAGTTGTTTTAGAGATTATTCTTTTTTGTTCTTCTCGGTTGTTTTAAGTTCCTAAAGTTTGTTCTTCTCGGTAAGTTGTTTTTTTGATTATTCCTAAAGCTTTTGTTTGGCTCTCGTTCCTCTCGTAAATTGTTTCATGCGATAGATTCGTCACGCCTCGAAGACCGGTACTGGGTTTGAGGTATGCACTTGATGGGGTCCACTTGATATCTATCAACGCTTTCTGTGTTTAGGTTTAAATCGCGTATATATATAATATAGGTAACGCCGTCATCTTCATATGTTTGTTGTGGGTTTGGTTTTGTTGGTTTCCCTTCTCATTAAGTAGTGATATTTTAAGAGAAGAAAATTGTTATGGATTAGTGATCTGGCTTTTTAAATGGGTTCGTTGGCTTGCGTTCTTTATTTAGTGAAAGTAAGACACCTTATTAGCACGATGTGCTGTATTATTATTATAATTATTATGATAATGTTTTTTTTTAGGTTTTGGATTTTTTTTTAAAATGGATTTGTAACTAAGACTAATGTAAGTTAATTTTTGTATCTTTTGGATTTTAGTATGATCACTATACTGTAGAAAATTATAATGGATTTGTTTAACTTTTTTCTTGTGCATTTTTTTATTTTTAAAACCTTTCATCATCTTTGTCTTTGACTTCTTCTTCTTTTACTGTCTAAACCAAAATGAAAAAATAAAGAGCTTGATGATTTTACGCCACCAAGAAAAAAGGCATGGAGGAAGTGCTGAAGAGAGGGAGGAGAAATTTGCTCTTTAGACATTCTGAGTGTTGCCGTTCAAGTCTCTTTTATTTGTGAAAAATCTTTCATTAAAATATGGACATAATTTTAAAAAAGCGTAGTGTAAATTAAAGAAGTAATTAAAAAACATAAACAAAGAAAATCACTCTAATTTTGAAAGAATATTATTGTAGATAAATAGATAAGTAAATAATTAAGATGTTTTATAAAAATAAGATTCTAACACCACCACACCGCCCCCCTGTTTGTAAGCATCGTATGGTCTTTGCCTTATGTAAGATCTATAGATGTTATAATATTTTATTCGGATCGTTCTTGCCAAAATAGGAAGGTAGCATCTTGTTTTGCTTACGTTTTGCTCATTACCATTACGTCGGTCTTTGTAGTCCCAATACACGATGAACTCAGGCGTGTTGTTGTCGTTTTCTACGTCCTATTATACTGTATACGACTGTCTGATATAAATAGCATTATTCAAGACGTATCCAATGACAACAACATTAAATACTAAAAAGAAGGCTTTATTTTTTTTTAATCATAAAAAAGTAATCACTCAGAACTAAATGGAGGTTTTCAGTCTTGTAGCTGTAAATGAAAACCCAAAAACAAAGCCATATCTTTAACCGTAAAAATTTATTATGATATTATCTTGTAACTTGCTTGAAAGTCCCAACTTCCCTTCTTCTGCTTTGAAAGATTTGTGGCAAGGTGTCAGCCTCTCAGCTGTAAGGTCGTGGGTTCATGCCTGACAGGTTGAAAACATTTCTCGAGGTTTTTTTAAAATAATCCACACCTTGTCCCATCTTCTTCAATTTACAATGTATTGTGTTGTGATTTATTCAGTCCTTCATGACATTTGATATGTTCAAAATACTTGCGTTTTCCTCATCACAGAAAGAGTTGAAAAATAACGGAAACACACACGTGTACACACACAAAATAACAAAGCAAACAAATGAAACTATATGTAAAAGACATAAAGCAATCAATAGATTATATCACAAAATGAGCAAACCAAGAATAATCAGTCTAATTTTCCTCGCATGAAAACAAAGCAAAACAAAATTCAGCCCTTTTCAAATTTGAAAGTGAATAGGCTCAGAAACAAGAAAAAGACAGAACGATGCCTAAGAATTTGTTTTAAACGAGTAACTTTTAAAAAAATGATACGAGGAGGCACTTCCCAATTTCCTAATACTCAAAAGTATCCACCTAGTCTAGTTGTAAACATTTCAGATTTTGTCCAAGATAACTGTGTCGTGAACATTGTCTGTGAGAACCTTAAAATAAACTAGTTTTTCTCTCATCAGTAGGCCTATGTAGTTATAAATCAAATGTTTGTGCTGAGTGGGCTTTTTAAAACCTAAATTGGCAAGAAAGTGACACACGTTTTCAATTCATATAGGATATTCCTGGGTTCTGTCTTAATTCTAATCTAGTGACAACGTGAAATGTGTTCATGACTTAACAAACATCAACTATTTATAACAAAAATTCAGATTTCTGCCCAGGATGTTTTGAAGGCAGAGGGATGTGGTTAACTCACTGCAGAAATTTCGGACTATTCAAATGTTTCGTATGAATAAATGTAGCGTGTCTGTGCCTATAACTATCTCCAAATCTCCGAGCTGAGCGTTGATGCCTCACAATGTCCATCTGGACCAGGAACCACACAGAGCTCGCCAAGCTGGCCAAAACGCTACAGGATCGTAATGTCCAAACTAGAAACAAGCTCTCGAAAAGGTTGGCGGTTCTCAGCCCGCCGAACCCGCTGGATCCACGAAAATCCAGGAGTGAGAGCTGCCTGCTGTCCGTGCCGGAAGAGGAAGCAAAGGGAGATATCTTTTCGAGAATAGGTGGTGAAGACCCGGACGAGGGGACAGCGAAAAGGCTGCGGGTTGACTCCTTCAGCAGCGTCGACTCCGCCATCAGCCCCGACTTTTCCCGTGGCTCGCTGAGCCCCATTCTAAAGCAATCATATTTAACGTCCAGCGATCCGGGCTCCCGGAAATATAGTCCGTGTAACGGGGTCCCGAATTTGAGAGCCTCCGATAAAAGAGTGACATTCTTTCTCTTGAACGGAGACAGTGATGACATTGATATCAACGCAAATGACAATGGCATTTCACTGAACGGAGGCCTATCCTCAAGTACAGAGAATGGTTTGTGTAATGGAAACGATATTTCGACTGTGTCAACGCATGAGATCAATGGCTGTGATTATATGTCTTCCAACTCTAAAAGCGACGAAGAATCAAATCATGCCGTTGATCTTAATAAACCAAATTGCAACTCTGTTATGCATTCACAAAGGTACATTGATTCTGTTGTTGACTCTTTACATTCAAATGCGGAGGTGCTTCCTAAGCGGGGTGTATCTAATCTATCAGTTGGAAACCACATTGCCTTCCACCCAAACTCACCAGAGAACGAAAAGCGGTCAACGGCTAATACTGTCAAGGGTTCCAAGTCAGTATGCTGTTCACATGATAGCAATAGTACAGATCCATTAATTGGTAAGGATAATCATAGATCAACGGAACCAATAGAAGTTCCCGATGTGGTGCTACCACAGGAGGAGGATGTAACGAGTGCTCAGGATGATGAAAAAGACGGCTTCTCTTTCAATGTCAACAGCGGGCTTAAACCTAAGCAGCGAACTGAACCTTCTCTTGATATCGCTCTTGGCCAATCATCGCAGAGAACAATTGTTAATGCCGCAGAAAGATATAAGCGCATCAGATGACGTACATTTTCCGCGGGAAGCGCCAGGCAGTGACTACCCAATCCCTCTTAACATCAAATACCAAAATGGGGATACCACACAAAAAGCCGAGAATAGTGAACTTGAAGTGGGTTCAGTTGATGCAACCAGACCAGGAGAAAATAACTTTATAATGAGAATAGAGAAACTTGAAAATATCAATGAAACTGAAAAAGAGACTAATGTTGAAGGTAATTCCAGGAACGATATCAAAGAAAACATCAAACCACAAGTAAAATCTGAAAATCACACTGTTTCGAATATAAGCAGCATTGAAAATAGTAGAAATACCCCCGATGAAAGTGATCACTTTGAAAGGGGCATGTTAATTCATACCTCCGCGAGTGGAACATTGTTTATTTCTAAGGAAAGTCAATGTGCTCAAAATGTATCATCAATTGAACCAGTTATTGAAACAGTAGGGAAAGATGCTTCAATCCAACTGGTTTTAAATGCATCAAATCCAATACCTACGCCATTTCCATATCCACCGTCTCTTAGCAATGGCCACTCGTCAACAGTACATTGTCAGGGATATTGTATTCCTGCTTCTTCAGCAAAATACACCGTTGCAGGAAACGCCCCTTCAACTTTCGTTTACAGTCATTTATATCAGCAGCCAGCTGAACGTTGTAATTCAGCTTACACTTTGTGTTTCGGTGAGAGAGGTCCCGCATCCACACAGCATAATTCTTTTGTCTTGGATAAAACTCATGTGAATACATCATACCATCAATCTAGCGACGTAGAACAGTCAATACCAGAGTTTGAGGCTGCAATTACGTTTGCGGATGTAAAACCAACAGATGCTGTTGGGAGTAAAACTCTTTTAGGTTCTTGCAAATCTTCAAATTACACAGTGCCACAGGATTTACTCAACACTATCAGTCTTGATAAACAGAATGCAAATGGTCAAAACATTACAGTTTACAAAGCAACTGATATGGATATCGGAACTGGAACATTAAACTTGTTAGCTAATGGTACGCGAGGGTCATCTGTTTCTAAATTGTTTGAAAACGCTGAGGGAAAAGAAAAAGACACATTCTTTAATTCAGATGCAATTTCTCAAACACAACACCTCGCAAGCAATATTCACCAAAACGTTTCTAAAAAGAATGTATAGCGACAATCATTTCACACAAAACACTGATGGTCTTCAACATCTTGGAGACGCAGACAGATGTGACAAGTTTCAACGAGTCGCAGAGCCACCTCAAACTTCAATGGATCATTTACGAACACCGGCTTCTTCAGCATGTTTAGACAATGGAGATGAGGCAATAACGAATTCGAAACTCTAAACACGAATGGCTGGAACGAGGAGACAAACCAAGTTTCATCTTTCGATCACTTGGAATCTATTTCGAATTGCATTCAAACGAGCACTGGTCCTGCTGAAATTACTCCTCATCTGGCTAGAACGACGTGTGATGCTCAACGTCATGTCGGTAGACATTTTACTACTCTCGATCTTTTAAAACAACACAGTCCAGTGCCTTTAACATCTCTCTCTTCGCCCATTTTCCCACGCTGTAACGATTGTGATGCTATACTCCCAAGTAAAATTGTTAACGTTGACATATCTTCAAATGGAAAGAAAGACATCCTTCCTGCACCAGTATCTAGTTATCCGTCTTGTGCCTCCATTGAGACCCAAACAGAATCAAAGGCAAATTTGGATGCTCTGTTTCAGGTGAAGAATGCTAGTGTTTCGCCCTCTCATTCCGAGATTGCTGTAAATTCCGACGACACAGTCTTTAAATCCTCATCTACCTCATTAACGAGAGACACCAATGACTTGCACTCTGTATCAAGGAAACATCAACACCGCTACACACCTAGACTTGCTAGGGCTTTACGATATCATGACACCGTGGAGCAGAAAATGCACGTTGAATCGTCTTCTTATGATACTGAGGAATCGTCTGTCTTTTGGAATCATAGAATTAAGAAAGATAAACATTTCAATCCAATACCCATGGCTGACAATGACAAGAGAGCTGGAAACAATGATCTTTCTTTACGTCATCAACTCAATCGAATCAATGATAACCTATCATGGATTAGGAAAAGTCAAAATGCGTCTTCAATCCACGGCTTGGGGGCGATTCTTCCTCTTCTGGGACGCCCCGAAGAAGGAAAAATCCCGCAACAGTGACAATAGTTCTAGCCATCGGCACGTAAGCCATGGAAAAAGCCATTCTGACTCTTCCCGCGATAATACAGCAAAATTCACATTTGAGAAAATGCCACCAAAGCAGCGAGCATCAGAGACATTGGACGCTGTCCACACGGAGGCCAGGCGTCTTAACGTGTTCAATTTCGTATTTGGGAGTTCGAAAGCAGGCCTGAATGATAATCACGGGAATTTTTTAAGTGACGCAACGGTGAAAGAATTTCAAAGTTTATTCGAGAACTTTAATTTATTTGAGGACATCCATGAACATTATCCATCTCGGAATTTAAAAGCTGTAAAAGATGCCTTGAGCCAATTGTCTGTGGTATTGAGACAGCAACGGCATTGCAACAAAAAGAACGTTATGAAGGAAATAACTGATCGAAGTAAATTATTTCGCAAATTTGATTCCAAAACAAGACACATGAAGAATAATGTACAAGTTCTATCAACTGAGACAGAAAATGATTCCAAACAATATACAGAAAATCCTGTGCCAGTGGAAGTTTCCACAAAAGTTGGTGTATCTCATGACCGGGAGAAGCAAACACTGGTCAGATGCCCATCACCTCCCTCGTTAATCCTATCGGGAGAGGAGGCAACCAATCAAAGTGGGTCCAAAGAGAGGGAATTGGTACGAAAGACAGATTTGCTCAACATGGAAAACATTTTAGATAAAATCATCAACATGGATGCAGATGCTTTGTGTAATGTTGATGCTTTGCAAAAGATTACTGATGAATGGCGATTAATGAAGCCTCATTTTACAGAAGCTGACTATCTGCTTGACTCACCGCTGAAGATATTCTCTGGCAGCACTAATGGATTGATACAGGAGAACCCCTTTCGTCGAATGACGCAGTCTTTGTTAGACGAAGACAACTCCTCTTCTGTGACCGAGCATGCGTCAAACGGGATATCAACTCTAACTAAAACCTCTTACGAGAAGCCCACTTCGGTGAGAAACGCTCAAGGGTAGTTTCTAACACCCTTCTTTTTTTCTCGAATTCTCTGACCCAAATTTAAACTGCCCTTTTTAGTGCGACTTAAGAACGGATATTTTTCCTCATGGAATAATTTTTTTTTTTTCGATTTTTCTTTCGTATTGTTTCACAGAAATCGACGGAAGCTGCAAATCGGTCCGAAGATTTGATCAACTCCACATTATCTTCACCCTATGTCTCTAAAGTTTTGAATCTAGCAGACGATTTACACGAGCACCAGAAGGCAGACGACAGTTGTAGTGACGGTGAAGGTCTGCGAGGAAAGACAGAAACACCTGCTGTCATGGAGAGCGACAGTCAGCTTTCCTTTCGGTTGGATCGGGAGTTTGACAAGAATTTGGCTGACATGAAGCCGTATGTTCTGAAACTCCCCCTCAAAACAGGTACATTTCCCACATCCGACTGATTGTACAGTATTTGCTATTAGATGTTCAGCTTACAACTTATTGAAATAATACTATAGCATATTACTGTTTCTCGTTTTCCTTATATTTGAATACATTGATGCATTTCATATGCAATGAACCATTTAATTTCATCGCATTTTTTAATTATAATTGAATTATAAGACGTTTTGTTTGTATTTTATTTTTAAACGCAAACATGATATGCGAGTATACATGTATATCAAACGTAAAACTGATCCATCTTTGTTTTCTTTTTAAATTGTTTTTTTCACAGACAGTAGAAGTGCGCAGTTTTCTTTCTAAATTGTTTTTTTTCTCCCTTACAGACAGGCAGAAATGCATCTTTTCCTTTCTAAATTGTTTTTTTTTCTCCCTTACAGACAGGCAGAAGTGCGCAGTTTTCTTTCTAAATTGTTTTTTTTTCTCCCTTACAGACAGGCAGAAGTGCGCAGTTTTCTTTCTAAATTGTTTTTTTTTCTCCCTTACAGACAGGCAGAAGTGCGCAGTTTTCTTTCTAAATTGTTTTTTTTTCTCCCTTACAGACAGGCAAAAATTGTTTTTTTTTCTCCCTTACAGACAGGCAGAAGTGCCCTTTCTAAATTGGTTTTTTCTGGACTCAGGCAGAAGTGCGCAGTTTGATTAAAAAGTTTTGCGAGCCCCCTGGTTCTGGACTCACGTTGAGTTTACTTTTTGGTTTGCTTTTTTTTTTCTTGTTACATTTGTGGTGGGGGTGAGGGGGGGGGGGCGTTGTGCTTTTCATCAGGAGGACGGCGGGGGTTTTTCGTTGCTGTTTTGTGTGGGATTTTTTTTTTTTTTAGGTTTTGTTGTTTTTTTGTCGGGGTTTTTTTAAGGGGAGGAGTGGCATAGTGTGTGTATGTTTGTGTATCTGTTGTGTGCATGTTCTCTTTAATTTTGTTGTCGCTGGCAGTGTTGATAATTTTTTTTGTTTTGTTTATGTGGACATCCACGACCACCACAGTTTCTCAGCGGATTTGTTTTTGTATTTGTACATTTTTATCATTGCCATTAAACTGTTTTGTTGTTATCTGTGTTTCATTTTAATGAATAATATTAATCTTTTTCTCTGTTTTTTATATTTATATTCAACTTGCCCCCTCTTGGTACTTTGCACTTTCTTCTGCTCTCCATTAACGTTTCAATTCTTTTCCATTTACTATTTAAATCATAATATTAGTATGTCCCTCTCATTTTCTATGTATGGTCTAACTTTGGGTCTTTACCCTTGAGATGGGTCAGTCATGCAAAAAGGAATGAGTGATGGAAGAGTTGACTCCAAAGATAGATTTGCACTGAATGTTGTCACGGTTCTTGGAGATAACTCGCTCCTATGTGTGAAAACTTTTTTTCTTTATTTTTTCTTCTTTTTTTTAAAGAACATTGTACATAAGTAATGAAACAATACAAGATTTAATTGTTCTTTCCCCAATTTATGACAAGGGTTCAGATTTGGACAGTCGGGTAGCTCAGTAGGTAAATCATACTAGGCCCACCAGGCAGATGTCACAAGTCCAACCATAAGTTGTGGCATGTTTGTTTTTGTTGGTTGTGTTTGTGTTGTTTTGTTTTTGTTGTTTTTTATTATTATTTTTTTTGGGGGAGGGGGAGGTTGTGGTCTTCTTGTTAACCGCGTAGTGACGTCCTTTCATATTCGGTGGAAGTAAAGTAGGCGTGGAAATCTATGGCAAACTTACCACATTACACATTGCCATCTTACTTACTCCACTTACTTACTGCTTACCATTATGCTTACATTATGCCATTGGCATGGACAGCAATGAAGGATCTCCATCCCTCTCTTTTCATGGCAAGCGTCTTTATGGAATTCCAGGTTTCGCCCCAGTCTTTAATCTCATCCTCTGCTGTTCTTCTCCAAGTTGTCTTTGGCCTGCCACGTCTCCTTTTCCCTTCAGGGGTCCAATGGATGGCAGTCTTGGTGATGAAACTCCTTCAAACTACTTCAAATGTATGGAAAACAAAAGAATACAATATTAAAACAAAACTAAAAATCTACCAAACCTGTGTCCTATCAACTCTGCTATATGGATCTGAATGCTGGAGGATGACAGACAGAGACATTAACAAGTTATCCTCATTCCACACCAAATGCCTGCGAAAAATCCAAAATATATTTTGGCCAAACAAAATTTCAAACGAGGCTCTTCTCCAAAAATGCAAATTAGACCAGATGCAAGGCATCCTTCTTAAAAGAAGATGGAGGTGGAAGGGGCCTGTTTTAAGAAAAGAAGAAGGAAACTTCACCACATTGCCATCTGCCTAAAGAAAAAGTAGGACTCTGTTCATGATTATGATCAATGCTCAACATTGAGTATGGATCTTACGTTGTTTCACAGACTTTGAAGAGCGTCTTACTTTACACATCTTGAAGAGTATTTGAAGAGTACTTTACACATCTTGAAGAGTATTTTACTTTACACATCTTGAAGAGTATTTTACTTTACACACATCTTGAAGTGTATTTTATTTTACAGATATTGAAGAGTATTTTATTTTACCGATATTGAAGATTGTTTTATTTTTTTATTTTACAGATATTGAAGCGTGTTTTGCTTTTAACATCATGAAGAGTATTTTTCTTTACTTGACAAAACTTAACAAAGGAGTTTACTTCACAGATCTTGAAGAGTAGATTTCATCCTATTTATGTCGTGTAAAAATAGAAAGAGAGGAAAAAACAACGACAACCCAGGATGAAACTTGTTGTCCTTGGCGACAATGTTACTGTAACGTGCACCGTGGTCGCAAAGGGGCTGGTGAAATCCACGCATTGCGTTGGTCTGGTCAACAAATCAAACAAACGGATGAACAGAGAGGAGAATAGGACGCGTTGGAACTTAATAAGACGACAGTGTTGTTTCTCCAAATCCGCTTGGCTTCCTGAGCTAATTGCGTTTAGAGCCGGACTGACGGGATAAGGTTGATTTGAAAAGTCTCCCCCTGGTGAACGTGTTGATACTCTGGCCATCCGAGCAGAAGGTGGCTTGTTAGATCTGGACGTCTGGAAACCTCCGCTTTCACAAACCATATTATCGTCTGCCGCCTCGATACTTAGTGGAGCACAGTACTCTCCCCCTCCCCGTTTTCTCTATTTTTTTCCTGCTATGCTTTATCTGTTTTCGTTGTCATTGTATGTTTTCTGATCGTCTTATTTTTTCTTTTTGTTCGTGTCGTGTATCGGCTCGACAGTGTTTGGGAAAATATTAGTCGATGGGATAAGATTGATGTTGTGTAGTATCAGAGGGTCACCTCTAAATTTGAGGTCCTCGATCTCGTATGTGTATCTATTCCCCCCGTTTACTGTTATGATCACATTATTAAAAGTTATGTGATGTTTGAGATATTTCGGTCTTGAATGCACACATTCTTTTATTAGGCGCTTAGTTGTTATTGTTGTCGGTTTTTTATTTTTTTATTTTTTGGTTTTTAGATATTCGTTCTTCTCACGAGATTGATCACCATTTTTTAATGCTCCTTCTTATGGACTTAGGAAACATGTATGATGAGGAAGATTTGATTACATATACGTCTTATGAAAAGGAAGTATTTTACTAATCCTTCCCATTTGTTCATCAATCATTTTCGCATCATTTTCAGAATACCTTGATTGATTGTTTGATAGATTTTATTGACCGATTGTTATATTGACAGACAGACAGAAACAGACAGAGGGGGGTAGAAGAGAGAGAGAGGGAGAGAGAGATAGAGACAGACAGAGAGAGAGAGAGAGAGAGAGAGAGAGAGAGAGAGAGAGAGAGAGAGAGAGAGAGAGAGAGAGAGAGAGAGAGAGAGAGAGAGACAGAGACAGAGACAGAGACAGAGACAGAGACAGAGAGACAGAGAGAGAGAGAGACAGAGAGAGAGAGAGAGAGAGAGAGAGAGAGAGAGAGAGAGAGAGAGAGAGAGAGAGAGAGGGAGAGAGAGAGAGAGAGAAAGAGAGAGAGAGAGGGAGAGAGGGGGAGAGAGAGGAGAGAGAGGGGGAGAGAGGGAGAGGGAGAGAGAGAGAGAGAGAGAGAGAGAGGGAGGGAGGGAGGGAGAGGGAGGGAGGGAGGGAGAGGGAGGGAGGGAGGGAGAGTGAGAGAAAGAGAGAGAGAGAGAGAAGAGAAAGAGAGGAAGAGAGAGAGGGAGGGAGGAGAGAGGGAGGGAGAGAGTGAGAGAGGGAGGGAGAGAGAGGAGGGAGAGAGAGAGAGAGAGAGAGAGAGAGAGAGAGAGAGAGAGAGAGAGAGAGAGAGAGAGAGAGAGAGAGAGAGAGAGAGAGAGAGAGAGAGAGAGAGAGAGACAGACAGACAGACAGACAGACAGAGAGAGGAGGGAGGGAGTGTTTACTTCTTACCCCTGAGATCTGCGATAGTTTGGACCGGATTGTTTTTTTGCGTCAATGTAATACGTATTTATAAAGCGACATTACATTCTCCTTTTGTTTTTGCGTCTTGTAAACTAGACACTCTTGTTTTAGTTCGCGTCTTGTAAGCTAGACACTCTTATTCCCCCACCCTCCCCCCCCTCCTGGATGTGTTGACAGTATAGCTTGTAGAGGTTAATCCAATTTTCAGGCCGCTAGCACCGAATTTCAGATTTTCACCCATGTAGAGGACTGGGATTAGCGGCATAATGAAGCGTCTGGCACCCCTAATCCCCCTCCTTTCATGTTTGTCACTTGGCCTTTGTGCGTGCGTCCACAGCTAAACCGATGTCTTCCACCGTACATTTATTTCTGTACCGTTGCCCACTTTACTAATTCCTTTGTGTCTACATGCTTTTCAATAGCAATTTCCACTTGGAAAGTTCCCGTTACCTGACTATTGTTGGACTTTTTTCTTTTTTTTTTTTTGGGGGGAGGGTGTTCCTCCACAATAATGACAATATGGCTTGAAACCGTTTTCCGTAGAGTATTCCCCACGATATATTATCCTCTCATTATTCGTCTGGTATTGGTTTCCTTTATGGCTTCGATGATTGCTGTCATATAAAATCGCCTCGCCACCCAACCCCAACCCACCCCCCACTCCTTTTTACAAGAACCTTAAGTTCTCACTACCATTTCTGTGAGATACACCAGTACTTACTACACACTGGGATTTGGAGTTTGTTGTTGTTGTTGTTGTTTCTTTTTTTATTTTTTTTTTTTTATATCAGACAACTATAATCAATGTGAAAGAGGCATGGGAGACAAATCAGGAGAAATCGTCAGTCCCTTTTATCTATTAATTGTATATTCCAATTTTTTATTATTTAAAAAAAAAAAAAATGATCACCATTCAATGAGAACAACTAAGTACGGCTAGTTAGTCCCCTGCATGTCAAGTCATCGTCTTGTGTCTGAGACTATGGAGTCTGTGTCAGATTTGAACGCGCGTTGTTCTGTAATTGCATACCGGTACTCTTAACCAAGCTTAATGCAATCGTTTCATGAATACATTATTATTATTATTATTATTATTATTATTATTATTATTATTATTATTATTATTATGCATCGTGTTTACGATCGGTACTATGCAAGAAACAGAGGACACAGGTGAGAACAGAGTCAAACACAAATGGTAAACGTTTAAGATTACGTGTGAATTAGAAAGAATATAACGCATTAAGAGATTCTTCTCTCTCTTTTTTTTCTCATTCACGTGCAGCTTCGTGGAGATTTTAATGGTAACAATCTGATATGTATTTAATTACAATCGGTTTATCATTGAAATGGAATTTGTATGTTTTCACTACCAATATTGGGAAGAGGATGTCATGACAACGACTTCAATGACGCTATAACGGCTTATGCTACCATGTCTACTATAAGTGCAGTTCATTTTGATAGTGCGTCCTTGTGATACTTTTCCGTTCACTTGGACAGGGACTCGGTAGTCCAGAGGTAAGGTGTCGGCCTCTCAACCAAAAATGTCGTTAGTTCGAGCCCCGCCAACGGTTGGAACGTTTTCTTGAGTTTTTCGAGCAAGTGTACCTCCCCCCTCCTGGTCCAGGTTGATGGATCGATATCTAGTCCCATTGGAGACGGACGATAGAAAGGAGGTCATGTGTGCAGATCACAACACTCTGTGTAGATTAAAGATCCCCTGGCTGCTTACAGGGCAGTCCGGGCAAAATTAAAAATCCTACCAAAACCCCCGAGATCACATTAGTTGTGGATGTGGGTAAATCAAATCAAATCAAAATCAAATCTCAATTTTATTTTTATTGATTTCCAGTATGTGACAACTAGACGTTATAATATCATCTGACGAACCCACTTGGCTATAACGTGATTCCACACCCCCCTCTCTCTCTCTCCCCTCTTCTAATCTACGTAGTTTTCCTACTAGCCAACTACAACAGATCAGCAGACAATGTAAATTTTTTAAAGGTGCAAGAGCTTTCTGTTCAGCCATTTTTATGCATTTGTCAAGGACATGCAGTTAATATTCCTTGACCGTTTGAGATCACTGTGCTATAATAATGTGCTCGTATTCCACACCGGCCGTATCCATTTGTTGTTGTGTCTGGCAGCCTTTACGTGAATCTGACATGCCACTTGGGTTGTCCAAAGTGGTGTTAAACCGCCCAGCCAAAGCACTAATGGCGATTAACTGTCCGGGAGGCAGCGATTCACAAATTTCCTCCTACTCTTCTCGCCCATATCTATTCAGTAAAAGAAAACATTACGTTGAGAGCTGTAGATCATTTTTTTCTTCTGATCCGATTAAAGGTCACGCCTTACATGTATTAGTCGATTGTTCAAAGTCTATGTGAGTGTTTATTTAGAAGGAATCGATCTCTTTGTCCTGATCCCTGCGCACGTTAAATTGCTATTAGATCCTTGTTTTGTCAGCTTTTTTGTTTTGTTTTTAGTCATTCAAACATACATAATTATATATGTTTATTATGTCTGTATATTTTTTTCATGCGTTTTTGTCTGGGGTTGTTTTTTGGTGGGGGGGGATTCGATAGTCCAAAGGCAAGGTGTCGGCCTCTTAACCCAAAGGTCATGGTTTCAAGTCGTGCCGACGGTTGACAAATTTACTCCAATTTTTCCAGTAAAATCCACCCCAAGGTCCAGATAACTGGACCGGTACCTAGTCCCATAGGATAAAATGGAGGTGCCGTGTGCAGATCATAACACTATGTAAATGTTAGATATCCCATGTACAGATCATAACACTATGTAAATGTTAAATATCCCATGTACAGATCATAACACTATGTAAATGTTAAATATCCCGTGTATCATAACACTATGTAAAAAATATCCCATGTACAGATCATAACACTATGTGAATGTTAAATATCCCATGTACAGATCATAACACTATGTAAATGTTAAATATCCCTTGTAAATCATAACACTATTAAATGTTAAATATCCCGTGTTCGATCATAACACTGTGTAAATGTTAATCATCAAACACTGTGTGAATGTTAAATATCCTATTAAATATAACCTGTTAAATATCCCTTGTACAGATCATAACACTGTGTAAATGTTAAATATCCTGTAAGATCATAACACTGTGTGAATGTTAAATATCCCGTGTACAGATCATAACACTATGTGAATGTTAGATATCCCATGTACAGATCATAACACTGTGTGAATGTTAGATGTTAAATCATCCTGTGTGTACAGATCATAACACTGTGTGAATGTTAGATATCCCTTGTACAGATCATAACACTGTGATATCCCGTGTGTAGATCATAACACTGTTAATGTTAAATATCCCTTGTACAGATGTAATGTTAAATATCAGATCATAACACTGTGTGAATGTTAAATATCCCTTGGCTGTTTAAGGACAGTCAGAAGAAAATATCCGTGTGAAATCACCTTAAATCAAATCAAACTGACTGTGTGAATGTTAAATTGTTGTGTGACCATCATAACACTGTGACAGGAATATCTTTCGTCTTTAAATGTCCCTGTGTTTTTTAGTAGAATCATAACACTGTGTGAATGTTATTGCTATCCCGTTTCACAACAGATCATAACACTGTGTGAATGTTAAATATCCTTGTACTCATCATAACCTGTGTGAATTCAATCATCTATCCCTTGTACAGATTTCATTACCCAATGATTCAAGTATGTATGATAAGGACGTTGACCTATGCCCTTTATCTGTAAAACTGATTCTTCATCCCGTCATTGAAAATATCTTGATGGTTCCGCAATATTTAAATATCCCAAATTAGATCATAACACTGTGTCCAATGTGATGATTCTACGTAAGGGAAGAATCCGTTGGCTGTTTACAGGACAGTCGAGCCAAAATAAAAATCCTACCAAAACCCCCTGAAATCACCTTAAATCAAATCAAATCAAACTGAATCATGTAATGAGCTGCAGGGTCTTGTTGTTTGACCAACATAAGTCTGTGACATTATCTTTCGTCTTGTTGTTTTGTTGTTGTTGATGTTGTTGTTTTTTTAGTCAAATGATTTTTCAACTAATATCAGCATTGCTGTGCCCCGTTTTCACAATGAAGGATTATCACTTGAATAATGAACTAATACCAAATGTTTAAGACAAAACATTGTCTATTTTCTGCCTCATCATAGACCTTTTAGAGCTTTTGACTTAGATTCATGGATCATCTGAGATCACCGCATGTGGTGGGCTGATTGCATTTCATTGACCCAATGATTCAAGTATGTATGATAAGGACGTTGACCTTTTGCCCTTTATCTGTAAAACTGATTCTTCATCCCGTCATTGAAAAATCTTGATGGTTCCAACTTATTATATTCCCAAATTACATTCATCTACGTCCAAGTGATGATTCTAGTAGACAAGGGAAAACATTGTCAGAGCTGCTGTTTTGACACGATACATGATAAAATTATAGGCTACGACGATTTGGGACTTACAGAAATGTGGCTATTATAACTAAGGGTCGGCATATACGAGTACCATGTTGAGTGAGATTCTATGCTCACATATTTTATCCATAAAGCTCGGACGCCTTTGTAGAGGATCGGTATGATAATATTAGGGGCATTCGATAACATTAATTATATCGGACATAGCTAAACTGTGATAGAAGCCATTTGATAACCCCAGTGCGTAGAGTAATTATTAATGGCTTTTGATAGAGATAGAATGTCTGATTGAGATTGGATTTTTCCTTTGAGGATTGAGAGGGGGGGTGTTTTATTTAGATTAATCAAAACGTCTGTGATTGAGGTAAAGATAAAACATTGTAGCGCAAAGAGACATGATAAATATAGGCTACTGACGATTTGGGACTTACTGTGGCTGTTATACTGGGTCGGCAAAAGACTGTGTGATAGAGGCAGTGTTGCTCAGAGTGCACTGTGATACCAGTACGCAAGATAGAGACACTGTGTACACTGTGATAGAGGTACTGTGATAGATGCACTGTGATAGAGGTACTGTGATACAGGCACTGTGATACAGGCACTGTGATAGAGGCACTATGATAGAGGTACTGTGATAGATGTACTGGGAGTTACTGTGATAGAGGCAGTTTAATAGAGGCACTGTGATAGAGGTACTGTGATAGAGGTACTGTGATAGAGGCAATGTGATAGAGGTACTGTGATAGAGGCACTGTGATAGAGGTACTGTGATAGAGGCACTGTGATAGAGGTACTGTGATAGAGGTACTGTGATAGAGGTACTGTGAGATGTGATAGAGGTACTGTGATAGAGGCACTGGTACTGTGATAGAGGCATTGTGATAGAGGTACTGTGATATAGTTACTGTGATAGAGGCAGTTTAATAGAGGCACTGTGATAGAGGTACTGTGATAGAGGTACTGTGATAGAGGCAATGTGATAGAGGCACTGTGATAGAGGTACTGTGATAGAGGCACTTTGATAGAGGTACTGTGATAGAGGTACTGTGATAGAGGTACTGTGATAGAGGTACTGTGATAGAGGCACTGTGATAGAGGCACTGTGATAGAGGCAGTTTAATAGAGGCACTGTGATAGAGGTACTGTGATAGAGGTACTGTGTTAGAGGTACTGTGGTAGAGGCACTGTGTTAGAGGCACTGTGATAGAGGCACTGTGTTAATAGAGGTACTGTGATAGAGGTACTGTGATAGAGGTACTGTGATAGAGGCACTGTGATAGAGGAACTGTGATAGAGGCAGTTTAATACTGTGGTAGAGGTAGAGAGGCACTTTAATAGAGGCACTGTGATAGAGGCACTGTGATAGAGATACTGGGATAGAGGCACTGTGATAGAGGTACTGTGTTAGAGGCAGTTTAAAAGAGGCACTGTGATAGAGGCACTGTGATAGAGATACTGGGATAAAGGAACTGTGATAGAGGTACTGTGTTAGAGGCAGTTTAAAAGAGGCACTGTGATAGAGGCACTGTGATAGAGGCACTGTGATAGAGGTACGTAGAGGCACTGTGATAGAGGTACTGTGATAGAGGCAGTTTAATAGAGGCACTGTGGTAGAGGTACTGAGGGCACTGTGATAGAGGCACTGTGATAGAGGCACTGTGATAGAGGTAGTGTGATAGAGGCACCGTGATAGAGGTACTGTGATAGAGGCACTGTGATAGAGGCACTGTGATATAGGTACTGTGATAAAGGCACTATGATAGAGGTACTGTGATAGAGGTACTGTGATAGAGGCACTGTGATAGAGACACTGTGATAGAAGAATGTTATTCTTTTTACTTTGTGAGAAGCTCTAAATGGAGAAGACACAAACATACCAGCACATCTAAAAACAGAAAGAGACCAATTTATCTTGACGATTCTAGCACACGATTGACAAACGAGGAGAGACGTTCCGAAACAAATAGTTAACGCTGAGATTCTTTAGGATCAACATTATATCAGAATACACAGCATAGGACAATCGTCTTTGTTGACTGCGATGCCATTTTACTATAACGGTAATGTAGCTGTCCTTCTTTAAAGTTAAAGCGGCGGTGTGTACCCCTTGAGTTTTGAACACTTCCAGGCCAGGCAAAATGTGACACCACCTCACTGTGGGTAACGTCTATTTTGCCCACGAGTGAGATGTGGAAGTGACGAAGATCTCAAGTGGACGCGCCGCCTAAGTACATACCTACAGTGTTCTCTGTATGGACAATTTGATTTAAACAGACTGACAAACGTGTAGTAAAACCAATCAAATTGTGCGTATTGTTACAGTACTACTTTGTATGCGAAGAAGTTACGCGAGGCATTGAAAACATCACATATCCCATGGCATTCTGTATCATGATGATTGGTTTCCAGCCGTGTTATCTCGTGTCGCAGGAGTGCGTTATTTACCCGATTAGTTCCCTTTGTTCTTGGGTGCAATCGATTTTCAAAGGTGCAGTTTGGCGGCGTGCGATGATGTATCGTCTGTCGAGCTAATAAATAACGTGTTTGACTGGCGGCTCAATGTGACACGGGGGTGTAAATACCCTTTTTGCACTTTTATGCGCAATTGTGATCCTCATAAACTTTACCCCGGGGCCATTCACACATTCCGGTCTTTTTACGGGGGAGGGGAGGAGGAGGAGGGGGGAAGGGGAGATCGTCTTCAAATTCGGTGCACTACGAGTGTCACATGGTGGAAGGTGTAAATGTATTAGTTTTTACGTGAGGTCCAAATTGGCTTGCAAGAGAAGTCGGGCAACAGTTCATGGACTTTCTCACCTCGTTTATTTCCCCTGTAATGTAAGTGTGGGCGGTTGGCGGGCGCCGCTGGAAGGTCCTGTGTCTTTCCTTTCCCCCTTCTTTTACTCATCTTCCGTCTTACTGTTTCCTCTTAATATTCACACTTAGCTCATCGCATATGGTAGACGGGGTAAATTCCAATTTACAACAACAACAACAACAACAGTAACAACAACAAAACCCACTAAGTGTACACATGCCAATTGGAAGGTTTTATAACGTAACACTTAACAGATACATTCATGTATCTTTGGCGCTCTACTCTCTCATGGCGTGGAAGAGGAATAGCAGTCTTGTGCTGCAAAGGCAGATTTCTTTCCTTTGTTTGTTAGATATTATTTTATGTTGAATCGCATAAAACAGCATTCCCCCCTCCTATGCCAAATCTTTGAGTTTAGCTCTTCACTTAGTGAAGTAGTTGCAGTGGAATTATCCCTTCGTACTGATGTCCGTTTCTCGACACATTATATTAGAAATAGATATCTACGGAAAAAGTGGCACAGCAGAAGGTCAATAGTTTGGTTTGAATGTTATTGAAATTTATTGACCCACGATGATCATAGGAAGAAAAAACTCGCTGCAAATCAAAATAGCTCGCTTTGTGTGTCGCTCTTTGTAATTTTTCTCTACTTTTGGTTGTGAGAAATGAAACACGTTATAGTTCCGCTTTACCTCTTTTATAGCTAAAGACAAACAGTGAGGCAATGGGCACGTCCAAAGGGAAGGACATGACATTTTATAATATTAAAGCCCCATGGGAACAAAGACGAGACTAATACAAGGAATAGACCGGAGAAAAAAAAACACAGGCCACCATGAGGATCGAACCTCAACCTCTGCGTCGGCACCCATCGCCTCACATTATAGAAGTGTAGTTAGCTCGGTTGGTGGTATGCTTTAGAGCCGACGCAGAGATCGCGGATTCGATCCTCATGGTGGTCATGGGTTTTTCCTCCGTCTATTCCTTGTGTTTGTCTCGTCTTTGTTCCTATGAGGCTTTAATATTATTCAATGTCATTTCTTTCTCTTTGACAGCTATAGTATAGATACAACATGGGTAACGGGGGTGGTGGGGGCGGTGTGAAGGGTGTGAGGGGGGGGTCCTCGTATGTACGAATAGCCAGGTCAGTCAGGGGATAAGGCACGACTCCTACTCAAGTACGTAAAAGGATTTATTTCCTCAAGGTGTATGTCTCCGCAACAATCCACTTTTCCCTTTGACCTCAATCAGGTCATAGTAATACATTGTACATGTATTGTCAAGCACTCATTGCTTTCGGTGAGTCTCATACTCATAAGGTGCCGTGCACATGTGGTGCATTTTTAAGATGGCTTGGTACGCAGTCTCAACCAACCCGGTCATATAGGCGAATCTCGTAAAACTTCTCACAAAGTCGAGGCCACAGATAGCCGTAACCTTAGTCTAAGCATTAAAAACACACCGAATGTACCGCTTATTAACTAGCATTAGAATGTGTCCCAAACTAAATGGGTCTCCTTGTAGAGTTCAAGAGGTCGAATAACACTGAACATTGATGTTGAAGATTTGATGTACAGATACTTGTCGGTTGAATGTAGCTTGATTTTAATTTTCAATTCTTATCTTGCCTGGAGTATAAATTAAGGAAGCACTTCCAAAATCATTCTACGCGTATCTGAATGTTCTTGTCCTGGAGAAGAAGAAAATCTCTCGTAATATAAATAACTACAACAAGAAGTAGGCGTGTCCTTTGTATTATCACGTGAAGGTCATGCCTGCGAGGTCGCATATCGAAGGCTATCCAAAAGCCCCATCGTAGATTCTATTTGTAGTCAGATTTCTTGGCGCGGGGGTGGGGGGGTATTTTGTTTTTTATATTACAAAACTAAGTAAATTAAAGCAAAGATGAACTCGCATTTCAAATAAAGTAACGTATTATGTATTATTAAAATCAATCCATCACCTTAACATCAGCAGCAAAAAGCCAATACAACACACGATTCAATCAATCTAATGTTGTAATAAATATAATGAAGGATATTTGACATTGTGGATGTCTTTTAGGTTTTCAAATTGCTTTCAAATCCCACCGGTTCATTTATTATTTGTTTGTGCGTTTGGCTGCTTGTTTATTTATTTACTCTTTCAAGACCTTCACCCACGCTCGAAGCGGGCTGTGATATCATGATTTTTGGTAGGAAGTGAATTTCAATGCTACAATCCTTATGACAATGACAGTGAAGAGGAGTTTGACCTTCACGTCACAGTGTGTCATAATGTGACTCCTCTTCAGTACTTTTATGTAATACAAGATGAAATCCCCCTCAGAGAGCAGATTGCTATTAAAACATGACGACGTAGGCATAAAAAAGCTAACACTAACATCCCACTCAATGAGCAAATTATTATTCTAATCAGAATCTAACCTCGGCTAAAAAAGATTTAGTAGATCTAGAGTAGCTCTAGATCTATTTCTAGATCTAAAAGGGAAAATATCCATCTAATTTGCGCTAACTAAGAGCTCTAGAAATTGACTTGCTAATGCTAGTAAAAGAGAAAAGAGTTACGCGAGATCTAGGTTGCAATTTCAGCACGATCTGTTCAGCGGTGGACTGGGGACAACAGTTGACATGGACGGGTCAGCGGCGGCCGAACTTTCGCAGGCTTCATGGGTTGTCGAAAAGTGTTGGGTTCGGCGGCAAAAGCATAGCAAATGAATTGCGCAAACTATCGCTCTAAGAAACAAAACATTTTTCAAATTAAGAATATGTCTAAAACATAAACAGGTAATACAAAACAGTGGTGTTAAAACTTGAGCATGGTCTGTCCAGGGGTTTGAGAGCCTATTCTGACAGGGTGAAAACACGATGTCGTAAAGTCCACAAATATATATATATATATATATATATATATATATATATATATATATATATATATATATATATATATATATATATATATATATATATATATATATATATATATATATATATATAATATATAGATATATAAAGTCCACAAATATATAGATATGTAAAGTCCACAAATATATAGATATATAAAGTCTACACAAATATATAGATATATAAAGTCCAACAAATATATAGATATATTCACACAAATATATAGATATATAAAATCCACACAAATATATAGATATATAAAGTCCACAAATATATAGATATATAAAGTCCACAAATATATAGATATATAAAGTCCACAAATTTATAGATATATAAAGTCCACACATATATATATATATATATATATATATATATATATAGATATATAAAGTCCACACAAATATATAGATATATAAAGTCCACACAAATATATAGATATATAAAGTCCACACAAATATATAGATATATTAAGTCCACAAATATATAGATATATAAAGTCCACAAATATATAGATATATAAAGTTTCCACAAATATATAGATATATAATGTCCACACAAATATATAGATATATAAAGTCCACACAAATATATAGATATATAAAGTCCACACAAATATATAGATATATTGAGTCCACACAAATATATAGATATATAAAGTCCACACAAATATATAGATATATAGATAATATGCGATAAAACGCTAAACGGTAGATCCTAACTTTGCGCGATGGACAAGATGGCTTTGAATTTGACACCATTTTGGTCCGTTAAGGTAATGGTATTAATGGTTATGTCAACGTGGAAATGTATGAAGCGTGGCGGCTGGAGGGCTGGCAGGGTGAGGCTTTGTGAGTTTTTTTCTTTAACTTTTTCATTTTCATCTTTAACTCACTTTCATTATCTTGCTGTTTCCTCTTTATTCACACTGAGATCACCGCATATGGTGGACTGGGTTAAATCCCATTGAAAAAATGCTTCCTCGATACGATTCCCGTCAACTTAAGTCACATTTCCGACTAGGATTTTAGCTTTGATATACGATTTTTGGGTTTGTCCTTGTGCATTTGTATGTTTTGCAGGTGTAATATGTCCGTCAAAATGCAGTTAGTTTAGTTGGATGGTGGGGTGGGTGGGGGGATGGCTGATAGGGTGAGGCTTTGTGAGGAATGGGATTTTACGAGTGTTAATGCTTTGAGCTACGATGGCCTGAATATGAGGGAGTCTGATAACTGATTAAAGTTGCCCAAAACTTGCTTTGATATATATATTTATATATATATATATATGTCTGCTTATCTATCTAGCTAAAGTACCTATCTATCTATCTAGCTAAAGTACCTCTCTATCTATCTATCTATCTATCTCTCTCTCTCTCTCTCTCTCTATATATATATATATATATATATATATATATATATATATATATATATATATATATATATATATATATATATATATATATATATTTGTCTATCTGTTTGTCTGTCTATCTGAAAGATAAAGATAAAGATGGATTTGTAGTCGACATCCCCGTGTAAATTGCAGGCTCACCAACTGTACATCAATTACCCTCCCACCAGCCCATCCCATTTCACTCAAAATACTCCATGGCCAGCAGCATCCTGTATGGCGGCCTGTACTCACACACTAACAATGCCTTTCTCTACCTATAACTGGGTACACATTCCCAAGTCCATGAAGGAAATGCAGAGTGAAGTGTCTTTCCTAAGAGTACAACTACTGCAACGTCGTGGTGAAAAAAAAAAAACACTTGGGCGAGCCAATGGTTCTTACTCAGCATCGTCCTTGGATGACAAAGTCACAACACTATAGTTTCGCCACAATGCTTTCTATCTATTTATCCGTCTGTATGTGTTAAGGTATGTGTGTGTGTGTGTGTGTGTGTGTGTGTGTATCTATTTATTCATGTACAGATATACATGTATGTACACGCTTTGAAGATGTCTCCCCCCCCCCCCCCCCAAATAACCTTCTATATTTAATATGACAGTTTCAACATTCTGTTCGTTTACAAGAAATCTTAAAATTATGGATTATTTCTTTTTATTAAAAAATCTTTTCTAACAGGAAAAACCATAACATGCATGCCCAGCTTATGGTACAAATGCTGAGGAAAGGAACTTTGGCTTCACCTTTTGATCAAAAGCCCCAAGATGGACCCCTGCAGCCCTTGCCATCCTACATGGTAAGCTGTGTGTGTCTGTGTGTGTGTGTGTGTGTGTGTGTGTCTGTGTAGGTACGGCTGTATGAGTCGATTATTTATATACCATTTACTTCTTGTGTATATGCCTATGTATGTGTAAGACAGATTGGAGCACATATTTAAGGAAAGAGAGAATTAAAGTGTATGTGTGCATGTAGAGAGAGAGAGAGAGAGAGAGAGAGAGAGAGAGAGAGAGAGAGAGAGAGAGAGAGAGAGAGAGAGAGAGAGAGAGAGAGAGAGAGAGAGAGAGAGAGAGAGAGAGAGAGAGAGAGAGACAGAGAGAGAGACAGTTAGACAGACAGATACAGAGAGCAGACAGATAGAGAGGAGACAGACAGAGAGACAAGAGAGGAGAGAGAGACAGACAGACAGACAGACAGACAGAAGTGACAGATGGTGAGAGAGAGAAAGAGAGAGAGAGAGTGAGAGAGAGAGAGAGAGAGAGAGGAGAGAGAGAGAGAGAGAGAGAGAGAGAGAGAGAGAGAGAGAGAGAGAGAGAGAGAGAGAGAGAGAGAGAGTGAGGTGAGAGAGAGAGAGAGTGAGGGTGGTGAGTGAGGTGAGTGAGTGAGTGAGAGAGAGAGAGAGAGAGAGAGAGAGAGAGAGAGAGAGAGAGAGAGAGAGAGAGACAGAGTGAGTGAAAGAGAGAGAGTGAGAGAGAGAGAGAGAGAGAGAGAGAGAGAGAGAGAGAGAGAGAGAGAGAGAGAGAGAGAGAGAGAGAGAGGGAGGGAGGGAGGGAGGGAGGGAGGGAGAGAGACAGACAGACAGACAGACAGACGGACAGACAAACAGACAGACAGAGACAGAGGGAGGGAGAGAGAGAGAGAGAGAGAGAGAGAGAGAGAGAGAGTGAGTGGTGAGTGAAAGAGAGAGTGAGTGAGTGGTGAGTGAGTGAGTGAGTGGTGAGTGAGTGAGTGAGTGAGTGAGTGAGTGAGAGAGAGAGAGAGAGAGAGAGAGAGAGAGAGAGAGAGTGAAAGAGAGAGAGAGAGAGAGAGAGAGAGAGAGGGAGAGGAGGGAGGGAGGGAGGGAGGGAGAGAGAGAGAGGAGAGAGAGGGAGGGAGGGAGGGGAGGGAGAGAGAGAGTTAGAGAGAGAGAGAGAGAGAGAGAGAGAGAGAGAGAGAGAGACAGACAGATAGACAGAGACAGACAGAGAGGAGGGGGACAGACAGAAGGAGAAAGAGCACAGATAGACAGATAGACAAACAGAGAAAAAGATAGTCAGATAGACAAACAGAGAAAAGAGTCAGACAGACAAATATAATCACTGACATATGAATCGGGCCAACCAATTTGAAGATAGACTGAGGTATAGACAAAGACAGAAACACAGGCAAGCAACCAGTCATATACGCAATTATATGCAAATGCTCATGAGATAAAGTTTTACATTGAAAGTGAAAGGGTGCAATATAATCCTGAAGGACGGCTTACATTTATATAAGGTCCATTAAAAATACTAAATGTCTTGAGTTCCAATTCAATGTAAGATTGTTAAATTTCTTTGTATCGAGATAGATGGATTCTAGCTCTGACTAGAAATATGTATAAGTATAAAAATAAAACAATTTTTTGATTTTTTTAAATAAAAATGAGTACTTGATTGTATTATACAAAATAAAAGTGAAAAATAAAAAAGGAAGAAAAGGAGCAAAACAAGGCATCACAACAAAGGGAAGAAACCAGGAGAAAATTTTCCTGGAATTCACACACACATAAAAAAAAATATTTACACATTTTTGTGCTGATTTATGTTATCCAAAATAAAAGTGATCTTCCTTTCATCAGTCTAACTAAAAGTTGTACTGCAGGGTTATTGTGATTGGAAATTGTTTAATAATATGAGACAATGAAGTGGGTTGTTCAAAATGATTTTATTACGTGCATGGTATTAAATGGAAACTGATATCTTGATAAACTAACCTATTTATGTTCATAGCCGATGGATGATAATGGTAATATATTATGATATAAATTATGTTTATTTGATTCACATTCAATTTGATAGCAACTGCTTTGCATCTAGTCTGTTTCATTCATTTGAATTGCTCTTTTTGTATTCATGGGTCACTGCAATTACAGCATTGTTATGGTTCCAAAATGTTCTATGAGAATTATTTCAGAACCTATTTTACAGCCTGATAAATTATCACAAAAGATGAAATTCCTAGCCTTCTTATGAAATTTGAAATCACTTTTGCCTATTGAACTATGGGAGGTTGGCAGGCACTACTGGTCGGTACTTCTTTCTTTTCTTTCATTCTTTTGTTTATTTTATCTTACTGTTTCTTATTAATTCACCTTATAAGATCACTACATATAGTAGATAGAGTAACTTTGAATCAAACAAAATGCCTATTAAGCCTCCTATGCAGTACAGAAGAGAGAGAGAGAGAGAGAGAGAGAGAGAGAGAGAGAGAGAGTCAACAACTCACTTTTGTGTCTTTGTATAAATAACTTCACACTTCATTTGATTTCACTTATTTTTGTATCATTCACTCTAAAAGCAATTTAGATACTTAAAATTTCACATGTATCTATGTTAAAATTTTGTTTTGAAAACATTTCTACTTATATTTAAAATAATCTGTCACCATCTTTGAACTACACAGGTTGTTCAAAATTAATTGATATTGACATGTTTAAAGATGAACTAACTTGGTTTGAACATTTTGAATGAGTTCAGTACTAATCCTTAATTTCACTATTGAAACTTGGTCAGTTGAGCCAACGAAGAACAAGAGAGAGACAAAAATGTAAGAGATGAAATTTTCAAGAAGGGAAAATTAACTTTATACATTGTTTGTTCACTCATTTTTTTCTCACTTTTTGATTCACTGTGTGTTGATGACGTGACACCACTGCTTTTTTTCACCTTGCAGTCTATCTACTTTGAAGATCTTTACCCTTCCGTTGTAGGACAGGTAAGATCATGCTGAGATGTTTACATAACGTCAATTCAGAAATAGTTCAACAATTTTGCTTGATGGGTTGTTTTTTTTTCGTTTTTTTAAATTATTTGATTTGATTTACCCACATCCACAACTAAGATGATCTTGGGGTTTTTGGTAGGATTTTAAATTTTGCTTGGACTGCCCTGTAAACAGCCAATGAATCTTTAGCGTGCATAGAATGTTGTGATCTGCACATGGGTGCTCCTTTTATCGCCTGTCTCCAATCTCCAATGGGACTAGGTGTCAACTCACCTACCTGGACGACTTTTTTTTGTACTGAAAACAACTCTAGAATATATTTTTCAACCATTGAACCCACCACCTTTGGGTTAACCAACACCTTGCCTCTGGACTAACTAGTCTCCTGTTTGATGGGACGGGTGTTGAGGAGTTAAAACTTTATAATGAGACAGTTTTTGAAATACCTGGCTCTATGCACACAGAACGTTCTTTCAATCAAAATGGATAATTTACCTTCTTTTGGAGAAATGAAAAATTATATTCTGTCAACCTTTGACCTTGTTCTTTTAATGAAATAAATGCATAATAGAATTTTTATGCTTAACTCATTGTTTATTGTATCTCACACTGGAAAAAGGGAAGAGTAGTACCAATAAGAAAGGATGAACTATGGAATGCTCAAACTATAGATGGATATCACTACTTAGCGTTCCAGGAAAAGTGTATGCCAGGAATCTGGAAATGAGACTAAGGAAAAGAGTAGAGGATCAGATTGAAGAACACCAGAATGGATTTAGACCAGGAAGAAGTGTACAAGATCACATGTTTACAATTAGACAAATAATAAAAAAATTCCTTGAGAGAAACATTGACTTGCACCTGTGTTTTATTGACTTAGAAAAGGCATTTGACACTGTGAGGAGGGACGAACTATGGAGCAAAACTTAATAGAAGCCATTAAACGTTTTTACAATAAACCAACATGTGCAGTGAGAGTAGTTGGAAATGTATCTGAGGAATTTGATGCAGATATAGGAGTAAGACAGGGTTGTATCCTAAGTCCTTTTTTGTTTATCACATTTATGGATTCAGTCACAAAGGCATTCTCAAAAATGAAAGGAAATGAATGTAGGTATGTGGAAGCTCAAACCAGTAAATGTATCAATGATTTCATTTGCTGATGATTTAGTTCTGTTTGGAAAATCTGAAAGGGACCTCCAGTCAAATATCAACATAATGAATAATGAATTAAATAAAAGAGGAATGAGAGTAAATGCAAAGAAAACCAAAACAATGCTAGTAACTAGGGAAGCTAAAACACAAAATCTTAAATTAGGCAGGGAGAATTTAGAACAACTTCGAAGCTATAATTACTTAGGAGTAATGATTAACCCAGAGGGAAAACTAAGAGAAGAAATCAGCCAGAGAATCTAAAAGGCAAGTGCAATATATAACCATCTAAAAAGGCATTTGTAGGTAAACAAGAATTGTCAACAAAAACCAAAATGGCAGTATACAACACAGTTTATTGTCCTACTCTCCTCTATGGCAGTGAAACCTGGACCTTAAACAGTAGGGAATACAGTAGAGTACAGGCAGCCGAAATGAAATATCTAAGAAGAGTAGTAGGGAAAACTAAAAGAGACAAAATCAGCAACACAACAATAAGAGATCAAACCAAAGCAGATAGCATAAAAACTAAGATAGAAATAAATCAACTGAGATGGTTTGGGCATGTTAACAGAATGAATGACAATAGAATAGCTAAATCAGTATACAGTGCTAAAACTCAAGGTAAAAGACCAAAAGGCAGACCTCGGAGAAAGTGGGAAGAAGATATTAAAGAGGCATTAACGCAAAGAAATTTAACTTTCATGGAAGGAAACAGAAACTGTCATGACAGGGTAGCCTGGAGAAAGATCATCTTGGGCATCTAACACACATACACCGGAAGGTAGAATGGGAGCTGATAAAGAAAGAAAGAAAGAAAGAAAGAATAAATTCAAATTTCTGCCGTGGTGAATTTTGTAAAATAGCAGACAATAATTTTACCATTATTGAAAAATGAAGTTTGGATTTAATGAGAGAAAAATTGTGTCTTCAAGAAAGTGCTTTTGATTACTTTTCACTGTTTTATAATAATAACAACATATTTGATATGAATCTAGATTTTTTATTAATTTAATGTTTGTGTTATTTTTCACCGCTTCTTTATAAACTAAGTCTAAAACTTTGGTTGACAGCACAAGTAAAAGATTTTTATCTTCTTATTTCTTTTTTTAATTAAAGTGTGTATGTTGGTATTTTTAGAAGAACTTTCTCAATTTTACGTAGACTGCATGGCAAGTTACAGCCATTCGATTTTTAACAACCACAAAGAATGTGTGCACTTCTAGACCCTCTAACTTGTCTTCCATCTGCAGTAGGTTTAGGTGTCAGACCCAATCCCACAGATGACCAGGTGGATTGCTTTTTTATCATATCTAGATAAATATTACATATATGCCTGGCAGGATCAAATCTCAGTTTCAGTGTGTTAAACCAATGTCTTACCTCAACTTCTGGCCCATTTGAACTATCCAGTGGGGAAGGGAAAACTAATTAGCACAGGGGTGAATAGTTTGCAATATTGGAAGTGTTGTAGCAAAACCGTAGTGTAGTGAGTTTGAAATGGGGATGACACTGGTTCAAAACCCATGGCCCCGCCCAGGTAGTATTTTACAACATTGTGCTTTCCTCACTTGACTCAGGTGTGACTGAGTACCCAGCTATAGGTAGAGAAAGATCATATTTTTACAAAATGCCTAATAGACTGCTGAACCGTATGCTCCCCAGGGAGTTGAGAAGGACTTTGAATAAAATGGCCTGCTGGGAGATAAAGGATGTACAGACGGTATAGTCCTACACTTGTGCAGGGATCTGATATTAAATCCATCTTTTATCTTTTTATTGTTTTGAAGAGACAGGTAATTGGTAAATGATAACAGAATCCAGTATAGTTTGACTATTAGTGTGATTTATTTTTATTTTGGGTTTTTTTGTTCTTGTATTTCTATCTCTCTGCTGTGACATGAGTATAATTCAACTCATGATACTATCTGTATCCAACATCAGGCTGAACGTTTGCCAGATTGGGTTGAAGGTGAGCTGGGAGATACAGGTGTTTCGTCAGCATTTCATCATTCTCTCGGAAATCCCGCTGCAACGTCTACATGGGTATCAAGTGTAGGAGATTTTCGAGAAAGGTAGATATATGTTGTGGACTTTTTAAAATAAGATATGAAATGGCATGAAAGCCTTAGTGTAAGTGTAAGATACCGCAGTATCAATAGCAAATAAATCTGTTTCGAAAGCTACTTGAGCAAATACCTTCGTCAAAAAGATTTTCTAACAACTTTATTCATCTTGAAAAGTTTGAAAAAAAAAAGAAGAAAATCTCAAGATTCTACCCGTTGTTCAATTCCTGTTTGTTTAGAGTAAAATATCATCTGTACACTTTTATCTTTTATCTGTACACTTAATTGGACAAAATTTTCCCCAACTAACAGATGTATACTCCAGTGACATTTTCAGATATTACACTTGAAACCTTTTTTACCTCTAATTATCAGGAGAACATAATCAAAGAAAAATAAATTACCATGGTAATTCAACAGTTATAAAATTTTAAAACTTCTGTGGTCCAAGTAAATGTCTTTACATTATAACATTTGTTCGGGAACTATTTGGTAAATCCCAACATGAAATAAAGCTTCTAATGCTCATATATTTTATGCACAGTGTAATGCCCAGCATAGATCTCTTTATTCTAGGCCTCACAGCAGCATGGGACACACCCTTGATAAAGATCCATCCCTGTCTCCAATTCGCCACTCTGAGTACGGACAGTCTAAAGCCTACTCTGTGGTAAGTCATTACAGCTGGGAAATTCCAATAAAATGGTCATGACCACACTGCCATGCATGACTTAATATTTGTCAATATTTGATTCTTAATTTTTGCATGTCTATGTAAAAAGAAATTCAAAGCTTGATTCTGACCAATATATCAGACCAGCTAAATGTGTACTTCAGAATTGGAGGACCGAATAACTTCTTGAATGAAGCTATAGGAACCAATTCTTCAGTCAAGCATGACGTTTTTTGTTCAAAGAATTATGGGTTTCCAGTGTTTTGCTTATTTTGTTCCCAACTTAATGCAGGTTTTCTTTGCGTGTGCTTTCAAAGCATGGGTGTGTTCACAAAATGTGCTTGCCATGCTGGGTTTTTTTATCCAGATCATGCTATTGTATGAATGTTTTGCTTCATAACGAATATGGAAACAATGTATATTTCAATGAGATTCATTGCACTGTCCTTCGATATTTTTCTAACAACAGTAAAGATTCAAGTGTGAAAGGAAAAACTTATCATGAGTTTTATAGATAAATCTGCATCACCTTTCTTTCACGCTTTGAGCATGTACTTAACTACTTAAGTGATGACACTCTTCTTTCCAATACCCATTTCGATCATAAACATTTTTTAATGAATTTTTTCTAACCGTTATTTTTAGCGCTCTCCTACAAAAGGTACTTATGACAACACAATTATATTTACATGAACAGAAACAAAAAAATCCCACACAAATCTCATACCCCCCACCCCAAAGAAAAGAACAACAGAATTTTGTTAAACAGTGCCATCTCACATTTAATATTTCTAGAGTGAGAAAGTTCATTAGATGTTTAAAATAACAGAAATCGAAAATAAATTTACTCAAGGCTTTTGTTGTTGCTTTATTTTTAGGCAGCCATTTTAAAGTCAAATTTTTATTAACATATAGGAGTATTGACTAGAAACCCTAGGATTTGTATTTATTTATACTTATACAAGGATGATATGAGCATTGAAGTCAAGGGCTCCTCATCCTCACCTCCACAACAGCGTCGGAAAAGTCACAATTCCCCAGAGCGTGAGAAAAGGCAGTTGCCAGGTTAGAATGAACAAAGTGAAAAAAAAACTGCTTCAGTTATTCCAATGTCACCAGTCATAAGATGTATTTATTTAAAAATGTATTTCAAAATATTAAACAGGTGCTTTTATCATTTCATCAGTTATTAAGACTTAACAAATGAAATATCTGAAGAGAAAACATGGGAGTGATATTACAAAACTCCTCATATCGTATTGATTTCTGAAGTACAGGAGAAAGACTTTTTTAAAGTAAGAGAGACTAATAATTTTAATGTAAATGCTTAAATTTGTGTGTTTCCTTTTTAAAATAAGTCCCTCAATCAAATCATATTACTGATGTCAAGTAATTGACATCATTTTAGAAATATTTAATTTACCAGTTTAAAAATTTTGAGTTGACCTGAAATAAGTTTCTCGTTGACAAAGAGTAAAGCCATGGTACTCTATGTGACAATAAATCGTTATATCCAGATATCAAGGTTAGAGAAGAAAAGGAGGACAGAAGACATCAGGATGTAAGTTGAATGGTGACATTTTCTCTTATTACCTAGTATCCGTCTAGAATGAACAGACCATCAGTCTCATTTTTTTCTTTTTTTTATGCTATTTTTTATCTTCCAATTATTATCTTCAATTGCTTTAAATGACACCCACATTACAGCTCACATCTCCCATACCTAAAGCATGAATATGATAAAGTTAATGAATGATAATTCTTTTGTGTAATTACCTGATTTGACTTTGTATTTACGTAGAGATCTGTTTTGTAACAGTAGGAATGCCTTTGCTGGAATGAGACTAATTACAGTCTGGTTTTTATTTTTTATTTTCCTTGTTTGAATCAAAATAAATCGATGATAGAAAAGAAAGAAACCAATAACCGCATGTAAACAAAACGAAAAAAATTTTTTTATGTCAAAGAAAATGCTTTAACTATGCAAGTAAACACCCTTAAAAGTAGTTTTCCTCCATCCTCCTCACAAAGACAATAATTGACAAATCCGTATTGTGTTTAAATCCTTTTCAAAATTTCTTTGGAAACAAATAAGGGTCAATCAATCATCCCGAAATTTCTTTTGTTTTACTGCATGAGTCCTACTTTTATTCTCATGACAAGTACGGAATTTCAAACAGAATATTCATATATAAATTACCTCTAGCTTATTAACATAAAGAACAAATTAGACGGTCCCCAATGAGATTTTTATTACTATGTTCCAGACAAATTCTTCTTAGCCACATTTATTTTTAATCTTCTAACACTTAACTTTTTTATTGATCATACTTCATTAAAATCAAATGGCTGTTTGTCTTTTGCTCAATAAGGACGCATATCATGATGTCTACAGGGGCTCTGTATCTTATTCTGCTTTGGTTCCTATATCTACCTATCTATCTATGTCTACCAATATTCCCCAGCACAGTCATTATTCTTCTCCGCATACACTTGTCACAGATTTCCTCTTCACTGCTGTGGTCTATCCTTATCCATCCTACTTTGTTTTCCTCTTCCTTGTTTTCTTAATCTGTCTATACTCTTGAGAGGTGAGAGCCTGCTTAAACTCATTCCAAAGCTTCCAACCATCCATTTATTCAATGGTTAACTGCATTAAGAAGATTCAGTTTCATTTTTGCATCTTGTATTTTACGAAAATTATGAAGCACAAATAGTTGCAGCTTTTTCCCTTTTTGCATACAAATTGTTAAACTAAGGAAGTTTATGTACATTTTTAAAAGTAAATATACAAAATATATAGCTCTACCGAATGCCATTTTTCTCTCTTTATTTCCCTTTTACTAGGGCTTAATAGTTTGTCCATTTGAGCAAAAGAATTGTTGTTAATCTATTTTATGCTGTTTGTTGCTTTATGATAACTGTACATTATATGCAATCAAGTGTGTATACACTAATTTGTTTCTTATTAACAGCAGGGGACCTCACCTTTTCATAGCCTTCAATTCTACCATCGTACCCAAAAGGCTTTTGACTCATTTGGCTAATGCTTATTAACAAGTTTAAACGTCAATGTTTATTATAAATGATACAGTAGTCTCCACCAAAATACACGGTCAACGGGTGACCAAAAAAATCATGCATTTTGGCAAACAAGCATTTTGGCGGAGTCAAGGCCCGCAAGCCACTACATGTATTTACATTGCTATTCTTGTTTGGACATACACTCTTTTGTTTTGTTAGTTGTTTGTTATCGTGTGGGTTGTGTTTGTTGTTACTTGGGTTTGAGAATAATTCACAGTTATTGGCTTAACTTCTCATAGATTGCTCATTCTTCTCTCACTCAAGACTACAAAAAGGATGGGATCGGGAGACTTTTCGTCAAATAGGAATATTTAAAAAACATCATTGACACGTATGACACACATGGCATGGCGTATGATCTCCACATGGGTAAAAGTGACACAAGACCTTTCTCAGCTTTTCACACCTGATCAAAGAGAGAGCCGATCAGAGTGTCTGTCTGGGAGACCATCGTCGATGGCTGAGGTGGGGAGGGAATGGGTGGATAAGGGTGCTAAGACAGCCACGACTAGACATTGTTGTGCCCATAGTTAACACAGAAGTAAATGAAATACGCATGCACACACACACATGCGCACATGACAGATTTTGTTATTGGGATGAGGCAAAAAGACGTTCAAGTCTATTTTTCACATGTATTTACTCTTTAAATGCAACAAATTGAAGACGTACTTCCAAAAACATGTGGCACTTTTGTGAAGTCAAGCTAGCCGTTGTTGGCTTTTGTGGGGGTAATTAGTGTTCTAAAGTTCGGTCACAGTAAAAAAATCTTGCATTATGGCGAATCGTGTATTTTGGTGGTGTGCAATTTGGCGGAGACTACTGTACAGGCTGCAAATTTATTTAGTTTTTATTTAACAGCTTGCTGTTGATGTTTTAAATTCCAAATTTCAACATGAAAACTGTTGAAAAAGACAGAACTAAATTACTTTTTGTAGCATTCACAGGTTTGTAGTTTGAGCTAATAGGCTGTTAGTAGATAGTCATTTTTATTATTGTCATATTAATATGAGTTTTGAGTTATTTGACGATCAAAATCATTGTTAATTTGAATTGTTTTTGATGAATTTGTGATCTATTACTCTGTCCATTTCTCTCTCTCTTTTTTCTCTCTCTCTCCCCTCCTCTTCTCTCTCTCTCTCTCTCTCTCTCTCTCTCCTCTCTCTCTCTCTCTCTTTCTCTCTCTCTCTCTCTCTCTCTCTCTCTCTCTCTCTCTCTCTCTCTCTCTCTCTCTCTCTCTCTCTCTCTCTCTCTCTCTCTCTCTCTCTCTCTCTCTCTCTCTCTCTCTCTCTCTCTCTCTCTCTCTCTCTCTCTCTCTCTCTCTCTCTCTCTCTCTCTCTCTCTCTCTCTCTCTCTCTCTCTCTCTCTCTCTCTCTCTCTCTCTCTCTCTCTCTCTCTCTCTCTCTCTCTCTCTCTCTCTCTCTCTCTCTCTCTCTCTCTCTCTCTCTCTCTCTCTCTCTCTCTCTCTCTCTCTCTCTCTCTCTCTCTCTCTCTCTCTCTATATATATATATATATATATATATATATATATATATATATATATATATATATATATATAATCTATATATATCTATATCTATCTATCTATCTATCTATCTATCTATCTATCTATCTATCTATCTATCTATCTATTTATCTATCTATATATATATCTATCTATCTATCTATCTATCTACCTATCTATCTATCTATCTATCTATCTATCTATCTATCTATCTATCTATCTATCTATCTATCTATCTATCTATCTATCTACCTAATTATCTATTTTATTTTGTCTTTCTGTCTATACATCTAAATAAGTCTGTTTGAGGGATACTTTCTCTTTTCTTTAAGTTAATAGATCTGTTTCTAGTGTTGAGGTTTTGCTGTTGCTAACAATGTTTGCCTAATATTAATTGCATATTTATTGCAACTTTCTTTTGAACAGTATGTTAGATCCGCCTTGCGAAATCAAAAATGCTTTATATGCCCGACCTAACACTTGTCAAAATTTGTACATAGATCCATGCTTGTGCTTTGATGATCATGTTTATATTTAGATTCTACCTTTTTATGGTCCCTCCTTTCTCGTCAAGATATCAAATTTGACTTGTGTTAAACGTTCTTTAGCTTGAACATCTCTTGTTTTGCCAATGCCATGCTTATTCCTGCCTTGATGATATCTATGCAAATTTTGTGCAAATTTCATGTCTCTTGAAATAGTTTATCCACAATGTGGACTTTATGTTAAACAGCACACAGTGTGAGAAAATGAGTCCAGGTATTATTGCTGTGATCCCTAATGGGCAAAGAGGGACAATTGAATCACAGTTACAGAGGGGAGAATTCTGCATATTATGCAGACCAAAATGCTCAACCAACACCTTTTTGTTTTTGGTACTAGATAAATATTCTTCATTGCTGAGGCAGTAAATGATTTTTTCAAGCTAAATAGTGACATCGTTAATCATTCTAGTTAATATACCTCTTAGAAGCCATTTTTTAAGGAGCACCATTGCCTTGTTCGCTGTTTGGAAGCAAAGCAGATGGGTGCAAATGTCAGGGTCAGAGTTTGAACAACGTCTTGTCTAAGTAGACTGTGTTCTAGTTTTTGTTTTATGTTTATTCATATGGATCCAAATAGCATTTTCTTTTTGTATTTCTTCTGCATCAAAACATATATTTGAATATGTCATATGTCATATTCAAAGCATCATTCACCTCTTTTTATTTTAGATTTTAAAAGTGAAACATGAAAGAAGAGTGTTTCATTCTTTTTTTCAAAAGTGATTTGTAATACAAAACGCTAAAATGAATTGTTTTACTTTTCAATGTTTTACAGCATTCTCACAATGACACTGACTGGAGCAAGCCATACGCCTCATCCATATCCTTACCTAAAGGTACACAAATAATGACCACCAGCATTTGTAAAAAATCGAAGTTCTGTTACAGCATTGATGTTAAAGATAAAAAAGAAATCTAGCTTCAACTCTATATGGTTAAGAAAGTACAACACGTTTACAATTTAGCCTTAAAGAAGATGTTTGAGATTGAAGGAAGATAATGGCAAAGTGTGTGGTTGAAGTTCTCTGCTATTTTATCCCATTTTTTTTCTTTTTTAAGAATCTGTCTTGAGTGCTCATTGCATGTACATCAGGAAGCTAATGTAGCTTTTATCATTTTATTAAGAGAAGTCATTTTGTTTATTCATTCACAGAAAACACAAATTGACAATGACATGGCACCTTTTAATATATGAATATTAACCTATTTTTGGAGAGCTGTCTCGATATTGTTTTAAAAGTAACAAAATTATTGGATTTTACTCCTTATATAGGGACTTGGTAGTCCAGAGGCAAGGTGTCAGCCTCTCAACCCAAAGGTAGTGGGTTCAAGCCCTACTGACAGTTGAAAAACCATTTTCAGGTCATGGGTTTTTTTTCTTCTTGCAGGGACAACATTTCATGAAGACATCAGTTACCAGAAACCAGCTGACAGAGAAGTGGCTGTGAGAACTAAAATGATTGAAGCCAAATTCCATGAGGAGAAACTTAAACTTCAGCAGAAACATGATGCTGCTGTGCAAAAGGTGAAAACCTGTAATGAAATTCTTATGAAGATTTGTTTTCTTTGTAAGTCAAATAATTATTAAAGGAAAACACACATTTTTAGTTTTAGATTTAAAGACTTTGTGAATTTTCATTGAAAAATGTCATTAGCCTACATGTATTTTGTCATGCACTATGAAGTTTATGTATAACAAAATTTTCATGTTTTTTCCCCCAGATTTTAGATAGAAAAAATACTGAAATTGAAGACGTCAAAAATCATTACAGGGTAAAAAGTAAAGAAATGGAGGAAACAATTGGAAAGCTTGAAAAGAAAGGTTTGGAAAACAAATTTGACAAATGTGGGACATTTTCAAAGAATTATTTTAATTAAAGCAAAGATTGATGCTATGCACATGCTATGTGTTGATTCTTTGTAATGTGTTGAGGACTTCAATGTAATCATTGAGTAATAAAGATAGAAAGCACATTGATATGTTGACCCTGAAGTAACAGGAACCAAAATAAGACAAAGGAAAAAATGGAAAAGAAACAAAATCATGTGCACCACTTGACTTACTTACTCGACTTAAACCCTTGTTGTATCCTGCATGGGGTTGCCAATGAGGTTTCTTCACTTCACTCGGTCTTGGGTCATCATCTCCATCTGGTTCCAGGAAACGCCCAGCTGCCGAGCTTCTTCTTTGGTTGACCTCGTCCATGTTGTTTTTGGTCTCCTTCAGCCTCTCTTCCCTTGAGGATTCCAATTAGGGCCGGATGTGCTATATTTGGTGTTGGTGTTCTAAAGATGTGTCCAAGCCATCCCCACTTTCTTCTCTTTATTTGTGTTGTTATGGGCTTGGGGTGTGTCTTGGTGTTGCACCAGAAGAACACGAAACCTCTGGGCTTTATTTGGCTTCCATCATCATGAAATGCCATCTACCTTTTCTCAATGAATTTGTAACATTTTTCCTATGGTCATTGGTAAGATCGTTGATGCAAGTACAGATATCACCCATGTGGATCATACGATAGATTTTGTTTATATCTTTAAATAAGTCTTATCCGTGTCCCTTCAAGGTCTTAATATTTATTCTATGTCTGTATTTATTTATTTTTCAATGACCTCCTGCATCATCATTGAATAATTTAAACATTTTCAACAGAGAAATAACCTCTTGAATAAGATTACATTGTTCATTTTTTATTATTCATTGCATCAATTTATCAGGTTGATTTGTTGTAATATTAACTACCAGCCTTTGGAGTGCAGTGTCTTATGTCTTTATTTTTGTTTCAGTTCAAACATTAATAAAAGAAACAGAGTATGTTAGAGAAAACAAAGACAAACAGATTTCAGAGATGAAAAAACTGGCTGAGGATTCTAATGAAAACAGACGGAAAGAATTTGAAAAACGTGTAAGTATTTTCACATAGATCTTATGTTTTTAAAGTAACGGAATCACAGATTTGAAATTGAAATTGGCTCCTATCTAATCACAATTTATATTTGATACATTCTTACATCACCATATAGTTGAGAATCGCCATCGCCTTATATTTAAGCAATGCTTTTACTGTCATTGCAGCTTCATGATATCATGAGTGAATTTGAACAGGAAAAGTTTGATATGCAGAAAGAGCACACACAAAATATTCAAGAAATTCTGGATGACACCAACAGCAGATTACAACGTATGGAAGCTGAATACAGTCAACAGACCACAACAACGGTACAAATTATGCTTTTATCGTTGGTTGAACTCAGTCTCTGTAAACTGACTTTTGAGAGTATATTTTCAGTTCATAGATTATTTAGTGAATTGTTGGTCACATATATCAATGCTGAAAACAAAGTCCAGAAAATCAGTATTTCAACACTATTTTGATGTAATGAATGTGATTGATACAGTTCTGATGCAAGATTTTGAAATAAATGCTGCAAATGTTTTTTTTAGCATATTGACCTTTTTAAAGCTATGGTCGTTTAATGGACTTTGCTACTGGGTCAAAAAGATTAGCGATAGTACTTTTTTTATTATTATTATTTATTTAATCATGAAATTATCACATGTGTTTTCCTTTTTTTTAATGAAGATGCATAATATTTTTCTGGGTTTTTTTGTTGCCATTTTCAATTATTTCTTAAATCTGAATCTTGGCATTCATCGTCACTTCCTTCATTCCACTCTCCCCCACAAGCTTGAACCAAAGCAAATATAAAATCTTAACAGAAACAAAACCTAAATGTTTCCTGATCAAATATCTAAGAGGTTTTCCAACACCACTTGTTTTCAATTCATCACATGTTTTGTTACTTCATTTCTTGTCTGTAAGTTTCAAACTAATTGTCACAATAATTTAAGTATCTGAACTTGCAACTTATTGAGTATTCAAGATTGGCTTAGTATCTGATTGAAATCATTCTTTTCCCATACAGACAAATGTAATCAAGGAACTGGAATCAAGAGTTCAGCAGTTGATGAATGAAGTGGACAGCTCATTGAGCCAAAGATCTTTGGTTGAGAAAGATAGAAATGAAACTCAAGTAAAGTTAGAGAAAGTAACAGATGAATATGAAAGACTCAGAGAAAGGTTTGTATGAATGTGCCATCTTCGCATACCATTGTATTTATGTAACGTATAAGAACACATAAGAATATATCTCAAAATGTCCAACATTGAAACAGTTTGATACTGTGAATTCAAGTAATAATGCTCAGTAATAACACAAAAATTAATGTTTATAATAGTAATACTAATAAATGGCATTTATATGTCGTTTTACCCCATAGAAAACAGGCTTAAAGGGCTTTATATGTTTTTAAAAAAAATAATTTTTGTCAGGACAAACTATATCTTTATGATTTATGTCAATAACCTCATCATTTTTCATTGCCAATGTATAATAGCTCACAGCTTCATATATTCAATCTTTTTCCTTCATTTTGATTATTGTAAATCATTCCGTACACTTAATAATACTTTTTAAAAACACGTATGTTCACTATCTGGTCTTCTCTTTCTTTTTTCCAGATATCAACATATTGAAAGGGATCACCAGGTCAAAACAGAAACTCATGAACATGATTTGAGAAGTTTAAAGAACAAGACTGAAGCAAGTTTAGAATTTTTAAAACAAGAGCACACCATGGCTGCCAGCAAAGTAAGATTTGATTTGATTTTTTCCCACATATGCATCTAAATAAGATTTGATTTGATTTTACCCACATATGCATCTAAATAAGATTTGATTTGATTTGAACCACATATGCATCTAAATAAGATTTGATTTGATTTGAACCGCATCTAAATAAGATTTGATTTGATTTGAACTAAACAAGACTTGATTTGATTTTCCCCACATATGCATCTAAATAAGATTTGATTTGATTTTCCCCACATATGCATCTAAATAAGACTTGATTTGATTTTCCCCACATATGCATCTAAATAAGATTTGATTTGATTTGACCTACATATGCATCTACGTTTACGTTGCAAAACTTGAGAAAACTGTCAGACATGAACCCATGACTTTTTGACTGCGAAGTCAATATCTTGCCTCTGGACCACTGAGTCTCCAGCAAAGAAAGAACTCCAGACATCACCACACTTTGTGTCAGACATCTGGTGTTTATCTTATAATCTTTCTTATGCGTACTTGAAGCTGTAGTAAATCCTTCTGTATTTGAAAATGCCTACAATATTAATAACAAGACATTTATTATTATGGTTTATGATAACATACATCTCAGATAATTTTGCAATTTTTACAATGAGAGTTCAGCATATCCTATAGGTTAGTTCTGTTTTAGACATCCAAATTTTGAGTCCAAATTTTTCTTTGTTGTCTTAACAGAGGTACGTATATTTTCTTTGTGATTTATAAAATTCCTATAGTTTCTTAAATATACTTACAGAAAAAACAGAACAGGAAGAAATTTTTACTAATAGATGAAAAATAAATGAAAAATAAATTATTTTAGTTTGTAAGGTCATTCTGACCAAAACTAATGTGTTGAGAATTTGAACAAATAAACCTGTCGCAAGTGCTGTTTACAAGTTGTCCTTTTCTTTTTCTTTCTCCCAGGCCTCAGACACAATATCTGAACTAGAACAGAAAGTGGACCAGCTGAAAAAGTCTCTAAAAGACTCAGAGGAAAACCGGCACAGACAAAATAGGGTGAGTAGTTTTATGACACATAAATATACAAATGTTGGCCTTATATGCTGCCCAAGCACCAGGAGGATTAGTAAGTAAGTAAATATACAAATTATTTTTTGGTTTGTACTTTTAAAAAATGCATATTTTGTCAAATTTTAAACTTTAACCTTTAAAGGAATGTCGGAAGTATATCGACCATAAATTAATTTGAATACACAATGTTTGTTTTGTAATAAATAAAAACTTTGATTGTGTTAATATCATTTAAATTGTTGTGTTGGTAGCCTAGTGGTTGGGCATGTAGATTGGAATCATGAGGTCCCAGGTTTGAATCAAGACTTTCAACACACGTAGCTGTCAACTAGTGCGTTTTTTTTTGGCTGTTATTCAGTTACTCTGTATGTAGCGTGAAAAGTGCGTATATATGGTGGTTGACTAGTGTTTGTTTGAAGAAACTCTAAGTGAACGGTAGAGACTCAGAGAAATTGGGATGGAAGTCTCGAATTTGAGTTGCAAAACTATCGCCATACTTCGCTAGAAAGGCCAATGATGGGCAGATTTTTTAAACTTTATCTTAAAGGGAGTTCACTCAAGTTGAATTATTAATGTTTACTTAATATTACGGGCTGTTGTGCAAGCTAAGATTGATTTGCGCTGTCAGAGTTTTTTTTTTTTTTTTTAAGAGGTTGGCAACTATGAACGCCCATTTTCCAACTTGACCCAGATACAAATTGGTACCTGTAACGTAACAGCTGGGGAGTAAAATCTGCTAAAGATTAGTGTCATGTCCAGGAGGCAATGTACGACTATTTTACTTCTTTTTTTTTTTTAACTAATGTAGGGTGAAATGAGTTGTATTTATTGTTCATCTTTGTTTCTTTCATAACTGAAGAGTGGGGCTTTGAGAGGAAGGTCCAGGAAAGTTTCAGTCCAGGAGGCAATGTACGACTATTTTACTTTTTTTTTTTTTTACTAATGTCTCATCTTTGTTTCTTTCAAACTGAAGAGTGGGGCTTTGAGAGGAAGGTCCAGGAAAGTTTCAAGTCCCTCAATTCTAAAATGCTGGAAAAATTTGTTGAATACAATGAAACATAAGTGAAGCTCTGTGAATTTCAAGGCTATTGTGGCCCATAGAGCCAAAGTTTATCCTGGTTTCTATAGCATGAAGTTAAACAGGTGATAATAATCACCTCCTGGTCAGCACGCTAATCAGTCACAGGTATTTACTCCCAAGCGGGTGGTGGTACTCAGTTACATCTGGGTCAAGTGGGAAAGGACACAATGTCTTAGCATTACTAAGATTTGAACACAGGATCTCACAATCCCAAGTCTGGCAACCTAACCAGTGGGCCACCAAAGCCACAAAATGAAACATAACAATATGCAAAACCAAATTAGAGCTTTTTCTTTATAGAAATTGAATAAACTTGTTCCCTCCAACTCCTTATTTGTAAATATTTAGATTAAAATCAAAAAGATAGAATATTAAACCAAAGGTTGAAATAGGAAGTGGTTCAATGAAGGAAACAAGATAAATATCTAGGAGGAGGATATTTCAAAACGGATTGTTTTTACTGTTTTCTTATTGTGTTACACATAATGAATAATCATAGGATTTCTAAACTAAATCAGGCTATTTCGTGATGCTTGTTTCATGAGTCAAATTTTGTTTGCTGTCCTTACAGTTACATTGACATAGACAGTAAAGTTGTTAGAAAAGAGGAGTTGATGGGGAGTTTTTTCTTTTGTTTTTTCCACAGGAAATGGAGCAAGTACATCAACAAGACAAACTCCACATGGAAAATCTCCATGATAAACAGGTACAGTAATCTCCGCCAAATTGCATGCTGCCAAAATGCATGATTCATCATAATGCATGGTTTTATCACCTAACTGAATTTTACAACGCTAATTACCATCTCAAAATGCAACAACGGTAACAGGATTTCGTAAGTCCGTCTTCAATTTGTTGCATTTAAAGAGTCAATTCACGTGAAATATAAACTTGATAACCTCTTCTTGCCTCGTCCCAGTGACCAAATCTGTCACTCACGTGTGTCTTTGTGTGTGTGTGTGTGTGTGTGTGATCTAGATCTATGTTAACCATGTATACACATACACATGACAATTTTATGCAGCTGGTCTTGGCTGTCTCAGCTCTGGCTGCCCTTACCTGCCTCTTCCTAACTCGATAGGTCTGACAGACAGACAGTCTGGTCGTCTCTCTTTTGATCACGGTGAGAAAATCCGAGGTCTTGTGTCACGTTTACCCACGGAGATCGTACTCTGTATGTCAACCAATAAAAAAAATAAAACATTGTTGCCAAATGTCTTTACCATCACAACCCCTTGTTGTAGTCTTGAGTCTTGAGTGAGAGAAGAATGTAACAGATCTATGAGAAGGTTTGTTGGGTTTTGTTCTCAAACCAACAAACGACAAACACACCCCAAATAATAACAAACAACTAACAAATAAAAAGAGAATTTACATGTATTTCCAAATAAGAATGACAATGTAAATACATAGTAATGGGTCGTGGCCTTTGACTCCATCAAAATGCACCTTCATCAAAATGCACAATTTTTTTGTCACCCATGGACTGTGCATTTTGGCGGAGACTACTGTACTGTAAGCAGCTCCTAATGGGGTTTTTTTCATTTAGCAGTGCAAGAAAAACAACCATATCTAAAATAAAACAAAAAACAAAAGAAACTCTAAGGAAAACCATTTCACAACACGGCGGCTCAACGATAAGGTGTCTGCCCCTCAACCCAAAGCCTTCTCAGAAGCCGCCCCTTGGATATGGAACTCCTTATAATCAACCCCAAGACAATCTCCCACGTACAACTCTTTCAAGAAAAATCTCAAGACAAAACTTTTTAGAGCTTCATACTAACAATTTTTAGATTAATCTTCTTCCTCCTCATCCCCATTATGTCTAGCGCCTTAGAACATAATATATGGACTTTGTGCGCTATAGAAATGATTTATCATTATTATTATTATTATTATTATTATTATTATTATTATTATTATTATTATTATTATTATTATTATTATTATTGTGGGTCATACCCTGACAGTGTAAAAGAATTTCTTGAGTTTTTCGGGTAAAACCTGCACCCCCTGGTCTGTGTAGGTATATTGACACCTAGTCCAATTGGAGACGGACAATAAAATGGAGGTCCTGTGTGCAGATTATATTACTGTGCATGTTAAAGATCACTTGGCTGTTTACATGGTAATCTGGGCAAAGTTTTTGTTTTAAAAATCCTTTCAAAAACCTTAAGATGATCTTAGTTGTCATGTGGATAAAACTGAATCAAATCATATCCACAGCAAAAAATGAATGAAACAATCCGGATTTTTAAAGATTAAGCTGTGAAGTCTTTGTATATAAAAAATATAATTGGATTTTCCTCTCAAAGGTTCAAACATGAAAAAAGAAATGGAACAGCTGGAATCTGATTGGACTAAAAAATTGGCAAAATCAGAGCAACAAATTAAGTAAGCTTGTTTTTATTCAGTCATCTTCTTTATATATATCGAAAGTGAAAGTCGCAAACTGTGTAAGTCCAATTTTGGATGTTTTGAGAAAATCAAAGAAAGTTATGTTGCGCTTTTTAATCTATTTTCACAGAAATACATGGTTTGCAAGTGTAAAAAACTAGACCCAATAGGGATACACAGATTGCTTGCATGGTTATTATATGGATTTCCATTGGTTCTTGTGCCGTGGAATCTTAACTAGACAAAGCATAGGAGCTTCCTAATGTTAAAGAAACGGAAAAAAAGGTGTTACTAATTTTAGATTTACACAGTTTGCGACTTTCATGGTTCATATATATTTATTCAATAATTTTTTTATTCCATTGATATGCAATGGGTTGAGTGCATTGACTTTTGTTGTTGATGAAAGTATTATTAGTTTTCAATTTTTATCAAGTATGTTGGTTCTGTCTGCAGGGACAAAGAAGACGAAATCTCAAAACTCAGGGAAAAAAGCAGCAACAAGCCATCCAGGCAGAGCAGGCCTTGGAGGAGTTCAAGTCACAGGTGGAAAAGAATCAGACACGAATGTATGACGAAATGAAGCAACAGGTACATTGCCACATCTTTCATGTCCTAGGTCTGGTCAAAGGCAACTTTTTTTTAAAGTCTTTTGCAAGTCTTCCCAATGATGGTGTCAGGCACAAACCGGCCAAGTTAAAAAACACTAATTTTACAGGAAAGACAAAAAAACTGAACAATTCTCTTGAAAATCAGTTTTCCATCATAAAATTTTGCACACATGAGATAGATGGGATATCTGTTCCAATGGGCTAAGTAGTTTTTTACATGAAATTAATTTATTATAACTTCTTAGACTTGGCTGTTTTGAGACATAAGAATTTGAAGCACTTAGCCATGTGTACCTTGACCGATCCATTCAGTTGAAACTGACATGGCTGCTTTGTGCAAATATGAAAAACAAAAGCTCAACTTAACCAGTTTGATAAAACGTAGTTTTGCAGCATTTCTTAAGATAATGCCTTCTGCTATTTTCACACAGCATACTTTAGTTTCTGTTAAAATGAAAAGCTATTTTTCTTAAAATTGGAAATTTCAGACTGTGCCAGACACCATCGATATATATAATTGTTTTTTGTTGTTTAAAAAATTATTTTTTTTACCGCATTCCATTTTCCTGCCCCATGTACATCTGATGGACATAGACAACATCAAATTAATTCTTGTGGATTCCATATGTGGCATATCTGGATACCTTGTCTTTTGGCTTGTTTATGCTTGTCCATTTTCACTTTTTAGTTATAATCTCTTGTTTTGTGGAATTGTCCAATTATTTATGAGAGTTCAGTGAAGAGGAATATAGAACAGTAATGGAAGGCCTAATAGAAAGAAAACGGGACAGAACAGAGAAATTTTCGGGTGCCCCACCCTTCTTCAGCAACACAGAAAAACAAAGAAACAATAACTAGGAAACAATGTTGAACGGATCTAATGGTGCCAAGAGGTGGTGAATGGTGCAATGACACATCGCATGATTTCCATTAACAGAGTAAGCCTCATATTAAATACATGTAACAATACAAAAATAATAGTACAAATACTAAAAATAAAAAAAAATAATAATAATAATAATAATAATGATGATAATAATAATAATAATAATAATAATAATAATAATAATAATAATAATAATAATAATAATAATAATAATAATAAGAATAAGAATAATAATAATAATAATAATAATAATAATAATAATAATAATTATTATAATAAAAATAATAATAATAATAATAAATAATAATAAATAATGATATTAATAATAATAATAATATAACAATATAATAATAATAATAATAATAATAATAATAATAATAATAATAATAATAATGATGATGATAATGATGATAATGATGATGATGATGATGATGAATAATATGATGATGATAATATATAATAATAATAATGATATTAATAAAGAATAATAATAATAATAATAAATAATAATAATAATGTTAATGATGATAATAATATAACAATAATAATTAATAATAATAATAATAATAATAATAATAATAATAATAATAATATAATGTAATAATAATATAATAATAAAATAGAAAGAGAAATAGTCATAATATTAATAATGATAGATGAATAATGATAATAATAATAATTTTATGATAATCATAAACATAATCATAATCACAGCAATAATATTGTTATAATAATAATAAAAGAGAAAGAGAAATAGTCATAAGAGAGATGGAGAGAGAAGAGACGGGGAGAAAGAGGGAGGGGGGGGGGAGAAATAGAGAGCAGTGCTGTTAAGGCCATGAGGATGGCACTTACCACATTGGCGGATGAGGCCCTGTTTCACTTGAAATCTGTTTTCTGTCTATTAGGTCTTCCATTACAGATCTATATTCTTCTTCACTAGTTGTCGGTCTACTGCAATTTTATTCCTTTTTATGAGAATTCAGAATCATTCATCATTTTGAATTATTTCACGCAAAGAATACAAGTTATATTACTTAAAGGATGCTAACTTTCATGATGTGCTTTGATCTAACTGTAAGATATATTTGAATTATGTTTGATAGAAAAATGTTTGATTTCAATTAAAACTTTATATATTCAATTGAAAAATTGGGGTACATGATCTTTATATATTCTATACTTGTTCCAATAGTTTGAAGAATCTATGGAGGTCTGCTTTAGTTGCCTGTCGTCATTATACGATCGAATTTACTTCCATTGTAGTATGATTTTGCACTTAAAGTAAAACTTTGTTTATGTGTGCGTGCGAACAATTTATAAACTTTTGTTTAAAACAATTCCAGATGGAGCAGGTTGAAAACGACTTGACTAAATCAAAACAACTGAGAGAAAAACAAGCTAAAGAATTCACAAGGCAACAGGAGGAAGACAAATACAAACAGCAACATGAGGTAATGCACTCTCTTTGAGAGCTGCTCTATTTTAATGCTAAGCATTTAATAAAGCTCATTGGTGATAGATTAAATGATGTGTTGATTTTTCTTAACACTTTTGTAGGCATGAAACATTATCTTATTGTGTCTTTCTCATATTCAGATAGCAGAACTGAAGATGTCATTTGAAGGAGACAAATCCCAGCTTATGAGAGATTTTCACATTCAGAAGGAGTACATTGTCAGCGAGCATGACAAAGAAATTGAAGACTTGAAGGAAATACACAGAGCGGAAATCCAAGCCATGGAGGCCAGAATGAGGGAACGGCAAGACAAGTCAGACAAAGTATGAATAAAAGCAATGTTTCAGTTTTAGGTTCTTTTTATTAGCATGAACCACAGTTTGTTGTTTGTTAATAGTTAACTCACAAAATGTAAAAATAAAGGAATAGTATATGAATAAATTACTGTTTCAATTGATTCTCATCAATTTTTTTTTTTTTTAAGTGAAAACAAAAAGATTTTAGAAAATTAAATGCTGGTCTGACAATAGAAAGGAAACTCTACTTAAAGACCATACAAGTTGGAGAGCTGCTTACATATTAATGTTTCTTCAGTCATTTTAAATGGTTAGAGTAGATTATTATTTTGTGCAGCAGCCTTTGAAACTGCTAAAGAATCTTTAACCCTAACTAGATATACATGTAATTTCCCTCTAAAACATTTTATTCTGATACTGAGACACCATTACCAGGCCTCCCCAATTATATCAGCTAGGGACGTTAACAGATCCTTAAATAACGTCTGCAAGAGGCTGTCAACTAAATATTTGTTCAATTATCTCAATATCTATTTATGAATGTTTTTTTCTTAAGAAACTGAAACCACAGTATTTTGTAAGATTTTATAAATCTTTGACACTAATGACACCAGACATATCCTTGAAATATAATTTTTTTCTTTCCGTTTTTTTTTTCAATATGTAAAATGCTGAATGGGATTTAATGCCATAAGTAGTCATAAATGAAAATTGTCTCCATTGTTATTTGATTACCTATAAGCAGCTGAACACAGCCTTTAAAAGTCCTTTTTTCTATCCTTTATGGTGTTAGTATTGTTAGATAATGTATATGTCTCCTTTTAAGTGAAATTAAAGGTCATTGTCGGCTTATGTGAAAATGTGATTATACCATTATATAATGTATGAATCCAAACTTAACGAAATAAATAGATGACATGAATAAACAAGAAATGAGATTGAATTTATCAATCAATTACATAAAAAAAAGTTAAAAATGAATAAGCAGATGAATAGATAGATTGATTGAAAGTAAAGAAATAAACAGATGAACAATTATTGTAAAAAAGATTGAAAAATGTTAACATTTCTTTTATTGGTCATATCTGTTGATCTACTATTATGTTACAGTTGAAATGTCATAATGTATAACTATTTTCACGCTTATAAAGACATTTTATTCTTTTAATCTCATTCTACCCTAGAAGCACTGTCTCTTTCTTTCTCTCTCTTTCTCTGTCTCTGTCTCTGTGTCTGTCTGTCTCTCTGTGTCTCTCTGTTTATCTGTCTGTGTCTGTCTATCTGTCTGTCTGCCTGTCTGTCTGTTTCTCTGTCTCTCTCTCTGTCTCTGTCTCTCTGTCTCTCTGTCTGTCTATCTCTGTCTCTGTGTCTGTCTATCTGTCTGTCTGTCTGTCTGCTCTGTCTGTCTGTCTCTCTCTCTCTCTCTCTCTCTCTCTCTCTCTCTCTCTCTCTCTCTCTCTCTCTCTCTCTCTCTCCCTCTCTCTCTCTCTCTCTCTCTCTCTCTCTCTCTCTCTCTCTCCCTCCCTCCCTCCTCTCCCTCCTTTCTCTCTCTCTCTCTCTCTCTCTCTCTCTCTCTCTCTCTCTCCCTCCCTCCCTCCCTCTCTCTCTCTCTCTCTCTCTCTCTCTCTCTCTCTCTCTCTCTCTCTCTCTCTCTCTCTCTCTCTCTCTCTCTCTCTCCTCTCCCTCTCCCTCCCTCTCCCTCTCCCCTCTCCCCCTCCCTCTCCCTCTCCCCCTCCTCTCCCTCTCCCTCTCCATTATAATTCTGGCACCTGTTATGCATGTGTGAATATTTGTGTTATATATTGCATCACTGCTGTGTGACGCTTGTATTGTTTTTTTTATCTATGTATGTGGAAAGTAGTTTTGTTCAATAAGAACTTTATATTAAATTTTGTGCATTATAATTTTGTTGTGTGCATGTGGATAATTGCCCTTGAGGGATGATTACAAGTTTTTTTTAATTGAATTGAATTATATTATAATGATATCACATAAAGGATGTGATTTGTGTCAAACTTGATGAAATTTGTCCTCTCTAACAGACTGCCACAGATGGTGAACGATTGATAAGAGAATTAAGAGAAGAGCTGGTGCAAGCAAATCAACTCCGGAAGCAGCAGCTGGTAGAACTGGGGTTGTTACGTGAAGAGGAAAAACAGAAAGTACAACGGGACCATGAAGCAGAGGTGAGGCAAACAGGAGAGAACATTGAATACTTAGGTCAATCATGGGTTCAACATTGAATGTATGGTTTATTTTAGATCTCTCAGTATTAATGTTACATTGAATGTATGGTTTATTTTAGATCTCTCAGTATTAAAGTTATTGAATGTATGGTTTATCTTAGGTCTCTCAGTATTAATGTTATTGAATGTTTATCTTAGGTCTCTCAGTATTAATGTTTTAAAGAAAGATAAAGTTCCTTCAAGGCCATTATGGCCCATAGAGCCAGAGCTTATCCTGGCTTCTATAACGGGAAACGGAACAGATGATGATAATAATCACTTCCTGGATATGATGCTAGTCTGATGCAGGTTTTTACTCCCAAGCTGGTGTTTGTACCCATTTGCACTTCGGTCGAGTGGGGAAAATGCGTGTTACATGTCTTTCCCAAGAAACACAACACCTAACCCAGCTTTGCTACAAGATCGAACCCAGAACCTTGTGATCAAAAGTCTAGCAGCCTAACCACTCTGCCATCAATGCCACCATCCTTCAGTATTGCAACATCCTTTTGTGGCTCAAATTGAAGTACATTAGTTCTCAAAGAAAGTGAATATTATTATATGAGTAAGACAAGAAGAAGAAAAATCTGTTTAAATAACTTTATTTAAATCCTTTCTCTGTTCACATTGTTCTATGAACGTTCCTTTTAATTTCCAATATGAAGATTTTTTGTTTTCTCAACATGGTTTGGGGATTTTAAAAATATCTTTCTTTACAGACACGAAACACTTTTGTTTTCCATTGTAAAATTGTTAATATGCATAAAGATGTCATTATGTTACAAAAAAATGCCATTTATGATATTTTCTTGTTTGTTCAAATTTTCTCCTTTACAGCTTTCAAGGTTTAGGACAGACATGGAACAGCAGAGATTAGAACAACAAAAAACTCACAGCACTGAAATGGAATCTGTGTTAGAAAAGGTCAATAACTCATACAGTTTGCTTTGTGTTGACGGCATTTTTTTGACTTCACCTTTCTCTTATTGACTAATAAATGTAATCTTCACATTGTTAAATTGCGTGAGACTCATGCATGCTATTCTTGATAATATGTCAAATCAATATATTTTCTTCCTCTCACTTTACTTTAAGATTTACTATCAGCTATGCTGATTTATTATGTAAGAATCTGTAGTGGTGCTTTTTATTAGATCAAAATGAACACTCCTTGCTGAATTGCTCAACCACAAGACAGGAAAGCTCACATCCCAGCTAGTTACTTTTCCTAGCTAGAAGTGTTTAGCTATTGCAAGAGTGTATTTATATGTATAAAATATTGAACGACTTTTCATTTTCCCTCTTGTCATCAGACCAATGGCAGATTGAAGGGTATTGAGCAAGAATATGCAGAAAGAGGGAACAAGTCGGCTGAGGTAATTTAGTTATGTTTATAAGGTTTACTTTAGGATAGTTACCATCTTTCATGGTATCCAGGATTATTTTTTTTATAAATGTAATGTGTATTTTGTTTTAAGATAATGATGTTGATTTGTTCCTTATTCCTAGATAACTTTGAAATTCTTAGACAGCTTTCTAAATTTGAATTTGATACAGATGAAATCACTTATGACATTTTAAGAATAATTTTATGTTAATGTTAAGCAGTATTTGACAACCCGTATGAAATAAATTTATATTATACTCCATAGATTTTAATGTTGGATATTTTAAAAACATCTGAAAATGATAAAAAAATCAATCAATCCATGGTGTGATATTTTATCTATCCTCTTGCGATTTCTCATTTTCTTATGTATTATTTTTTTACAGTCTATTGCTGAACTTCAGTCTGTTGTGTTGCAGCTCAGAGGCGACATTAAAAGGTGACAGCTAATTTCACGTTTAAAACAAAAAAATGATGTTTAACTATTAAACACAATTAAATGCATACAAATATTCTCAAAATTCTCATAGATAAAGAAACAGAGCAATTGTCTCAATACAACCTATTGTCTCAGATCAACAACAAACGAGAAATATTTATTACCTCCGTCACACAATGTGATCTGAGGAGAAAGAAAGAAAGAAAAAGGCAGTGATGTTAAGAAACTACAGACAACTGCTAAATGAGAGATTGCACCCAACTAAGGAAGACAAATTAAAAGCGTTTTTTTTTTCGTACTCTTGTGTCCCATTTCATCGGCTTTTGTAAAGTTGTTATGATTTTTATGTGATTGTGATACTCTATTCATTTGCAGCATTTTGTTACGTTATTTATATTTTATTAATCTCAAATGATTTATTTTTTATCATTTTATCAAGCAATGTATTCAATTTGAATAATTGACATCATTTTGGTTTTTTATCAAAACGTTGACAATTTAAAATGATATTGTTAACTTTGTTCGGTATTTTTTTAATTTGAAAGGTCAAGGGAGAGCAGTGATGAGAAATTAGCAGAGCTCAAACATCAATATGAAGAGGAGAGGCAAAATTTACGCAAGCAATATGCTCAAAACATGATGGTAATTGAATTTTAGTCATTTCCGTTGTCTTAAGTTAATGATTATGAATGTATGGCTTTAAATTTCAACCAGTTTTTTTTAAATGAGGAGTTAAGATCTACATATTTACATTTCTCATATGTTTACTTATTTTAAGCAATTTTCTATTAATACAAATCCAGTTTTTTCTTTCCCTTTCATGTCTAGTATGCTTGAAGTTCTTTTCTATACATTAGCGGTAATGAAAAATGACATAAAGTAAATTTTGAATCAATTATGTTAAAGGAATGAAAATTCAAGCATAAAAATTGCATTTTTATATCATAAGTTTTATAATTTGTCATGTAAATTTCACCTTTGAAAAATTATTTCTTCTACTTCCCTTTCCATTTTTACTGTCTCCTTTCAATTGGTTTACAAAGATTAGAGACATACAGCACATGAACTAGGTTTCAGATATTAGCTTTCATACTTTAAATCATTTGTACTTTACAAAATATGTTTGTATTTTTTGTCACAAGTTTTTTTTCTGTAATTTTATCTATTTACCTATTCATTAATAGTAAGTCTGTTTTTAAATTGTTGCTGTTTCTTTTTATTGTTTAAAACATTTTTTTTTCCAGTCAATGCAAAAGGAGCTAGAATCACAGCATGGCAAGTCCCGTGATTTGGAAAGGCAGCTACAGAGGGAAGAATCAGATCAAGAAGAAAAGGTAACTATGATAGAACACAGCAAAGTCAAAACAGCTGCTTAGTACTTGTGGGGGTCTGATTTTCATAAAGTGTTTTCCCACTGTAGAATATAACTTGTCTTTTCATCAAAGGAAGAATTTTTCAAGGTCTTTTTAAAGTTCTGTCCACAATTGTCAACACCACCGTTCTCTCTAAAGAAGAAAGGTGCAAAAAGCGACATTTAAGAAACTCTAAGGAAAGCAAATTAGAAATAAACGTAAACAAAAGACAACTCTATCCCCATTGCTTAGCATTACATCTACAATTTTTCACGATTATAAAGGAACATGTTAAACACTTACTCTGAACCAAGCAAAATCATGCATATTTTACGTAATATTTATATTGGAGACTTTACTGGTTAGTTTTTTATTTTACAACAAAATGTCTGAGTTTATTTTCACAAGGTGTATGCTTGTTTTGGTTAATATTCCCTTTGAAGAGAAACTGTTTGGGTTACTGAAAAACCTTGTACCAAAGATTTAGGTTTTAGGTTACCAATTTTGTTTTGATATCATTTAATGAGTTGATGTTGTGTATTGAAAAGTGAACTGACCTCAAAAGTATTGAAAAGCCTACCATAACAGTGAATGATAGTGAAATAGCGCCAAATCAGAATGGCTACTTAGATCTTCAGCCGATACAAAAAGGTTAAGAGTTCCTCGTAGACGCCTTAAAACAGTTGGTGAAAAGTCTCTCGTTTCGCACCCCGAAAGTCTAGAATTCTTTCTTCAAACATTTCAGAAAAATAGGATTAACTGAGGCATTTAAGAAAAAAACTTAAAACCCACCTGTTTTCCACATGGCCATAAAACCCACACAGATCCACATTTGTCACTGCTGGCATAAATATAGTTCAATGATGTCAATTGTCTTTTGTATTATTGTCCTATGCTTTTAAATAATTATAATATGTTTGTTATGCGTTACCTGTATATTGCGTTGGTGTGTGTAAATTTTATATGCATATGTCTTGATTTATAATGTTTATCCTCTGAGCATGATATATATCGGGTTGGGGCGCTACACAAGAACTCTTTATTATTATTATTATAAAAAGATGTAAAAAAATCTAGGTGGTATTACTAATGAAAACTTCACTGATCAAAATAGCTCATTGTGTAGATGTCTGTATTTTAAAGTGAGTATGTAGAATAAGTCTGATAAGAAAATGTGCATCCGTCAATGCAGCCAAGCAGCTAGTTACATCCTTAGATTGATCAAAAATGGACTATTGTAATGCACTGTTGTAATGCACTTCTGTCTGGCCTCCTGATCTCAGAAATTGCAAAAGTTACAAAATTTTGCTGTAAAAATAGTTCTACTGAAAAGAAAGCCAGAATGTTACCCTTTTATTAAATTCACTAAATTGGCTGCCAGTAAAGGAGTGAATACACTACAAGATTGTTTCTATTGTATTTAAATGCCTAACTGGTTAAATATCTTCATATCTATACAATCTTGTTCATTAAAATGTAAAACTTACAGTGATAGACCATTTGAAGTACATGGTCCAAAAATTTGGAAGCTGCTTCCTCAGGAGATCAGACACAAAGCAAGCCTTGATTCTATTAGAACTGCTATAAAGAAATTCTTTCTCTCAGCAAATTTTTCAGCAATTTAAAAAAAGGGAACTTAACTCAATACAGTCGCAGTTGTACTCCTATAGGGTACAATTTTGACCTATTTTCAATCAGGTGTAACACTTTTATTTATGATGATAAAGAGGAATGCTTTCTTGTTTATGGTAGAGGAAATTCTTAGCTTTACAATGGTGTAAATATTTCTTACATTATTTGTGAAGTAAATTTATGGTTTTCCACTAAAAAGGTAATATTTTGGGAAAATAATAACTGATGGCAAATAACAAGTTTATATGCAGTCAAAAATTGAATAGAAAAATGGCACAAAAAGACTCCTATCATAAACAATGAGATATAACTGGGGAGAAAAGTGTTAGATTGTTCATTATATCAGTATTTCCACGGTGTGCTTCCACTTCTACATGAATAAATTAATCATGAACCCTGTCGGTCACTTATGTCCAAGGTTAGTTAAGTGGACAAATATCCTGTCAGACACATATGTCTGACGAATGCTAGAAGTTAACTAGTGCAATCGTATCTGATCTTTAGGACAAAGGCCACAGGGAAGAGAGAAAAATGTGGCATAATGCAGCATGCTTATATCTAAAGGTTCCATCATTTATCTTCCTGTCCAGGTGACTCACTTGAAGCTTCAGTTTGAGGACAAAATCAGAGGATTGATGCCTGCAGATGTAAAACAAGTAAGAATGTCTTTCTACGCAATAGATATGCAATATCGAGCAGTGACCTCTTGATTGATGTTTAAGATATTCTCAATACAATGATAAACACATAGGGTAAAATGTCTTTCCTAGGCAAAAAATATACACCTGTTGTATTATAGATTCGCAAAGAGAAGACATGATATACACTTCTGATATGTCCATTGTTTCAATTACAGGTAGATTTTATATCTTTTAGCAAAAGAGTTGCAACGGTAATTAGTAAAAGAAAAACGAATCAATTTGTTAAGTTATTTCACATTTCCCAACTATTTTCAGGAACTTGAGGATACAATTGCCTCCTTGAAATCCCAGGTTGCATCATTACAGCAACGAGCATTAATGCTTCAAGAGGAGCTTGACTCTAGAAATCGAAGCCAGTTAGGTCCATTTGGCTCAAGAACCAGCTCCCTATCAAATCCACTGTATAGAAACTAGCAAAACTAGAATAACTAAAACTGGATAAATGCAATGTCTTATCTACATTCATAGTTAATAAACAAGATAGTAATGGCTCCAATAGCAGACCCCAACGATAAAGCCTTTATAAACTGGTAAATCATAGCAAGATACTCATAGAGTTGCCTTTTCTTTGTGTTCCACATTGTGCCTTTCAAACTCCCTTTGAATAAGAGCTTTTTTTATATTCTCTGTGACCATCTTAAAACTTAAGTGTTTGTGATTTCCATAGCATTTATGTGTCCCGGTAAATATACTATCAACAGAGATGTAAACATAATATTTTTTTGTAGTTTTAAGTACGAGATTTATAATCCTTTTCAATTATTTTAATACATGTATTTCAGCAATGAATTTATTGAACAGCAGGGAATAGCAATAAGTTAAGATGATATGTTTTGTTTCTATTCTCATGTATTTATATCAATACAAGTTCTATATAACTGATATCATATCCTTTATTTTACCGACACTATCCCTGCATATTGGTTTTTTTTTCTACATTTGTATGAGGCATGAATATTTATTCTGTAGTCCCCAATAAGGTTTTAAATCTTAATCATAGATAACGTTTTTATTTCTACGCTAAAACCAAAGATTGAAGTTCTTTTAGTGGGCATATTCATGCACTTTCAGTAGACTAGGTAACTCATTGACTTGAGCCAGGCCATATTCTCTTCATGAACTCAGAATTTGTCTAATTTGAGACATTTTTGTTTATCTTTATATCCTTTTTTCTTCTATTGTGGCTTTCTTCAGAAACAAATATCAATTTCATTGTCCTTTTATTCTTCAAATGTTTGCTTATTAGTTTTCCAGTAGTTTTAGCAAACAGATCATTCAGCTATACTGCAATTCTTTTTTGAGTGATTTTATTGATGTTGGTGATATCTGTCTTATATATATATATATATATATATATATATATATATATATATATATATATATATATATATATATATATATATATATATATATATATATATATATATATATTTATACGATTTTAAATATCACCGTTGTACATTTATGGAAGCGTAAAAACAACTGAAATAGCATTTTGTGATTGAGTTTTATTCTATATATTATTTTATATATGTTGTTATGTAACTTGCTCTTAAATTATGTATGAAATTTTTTATAAATAAAGACTACATATTTATTATTGACAATTTGGAATATGAATAGCTTTGTATTTGTTTAAAACAAAATTTCTATCAAAAATGTTGAGAAATTTATTATATGCTATTATAATACTTTAGGATTGGCGAGTTTGGAACCAAAATGTTGACTTTCTGTTCTATACAAATTTGGGTAGAACGATCATTTATCTACAAGTTTATGGCAAAAAAATTTCCATATGACGTATATTTTTTTTTTTACAAAATATTTTGTAGGCGAGAGTAGGTAAAAAGTCAAAAGTTTGGGACCAAAATGTTGACTTTCTGTTCTTTGCATATTCAGGTAAAACGATCATTTATCTGCAAGCTTGTGGAAAAAAATTCCATATGACATATATATTTTTTACAAAATATTTTGTAGGCGAGGGTTGGTAAAAACAGTCAAAATTTTGACATAAATTACCCTAACACTGACAGAAGATTGGCACAGAAAATCCCTCTGGCGACGACTAATCGCCAATGTGGCAGCACAGTTCTTTAGCTTGGCTTTCACGAACACGGCAAGACGATCGGTCGAGCTCTTTGTGACATAAGAGGTGACAGCCAGCGTCACGCATATGTAAACACACGCACAAGTCTAGGAATAGAGGAAAAATTTAAAAACTGGTCATTTCACGGCTGTTTTCACAGCAATGCACATCTAAACCTAGTTTTACAATCCTCCTTACATTAATAACTAACAATGCCAGAGACTGTTGAAAGAGTAAGGGGCTGCTACAAGAAGGGTAACCAGTCTGAAACATTTGCTTTATGATATTTTCGTTTCATTTGTTTACTTGTATTTGTATGATATTTCACACACAGGTTCCTCTCGTAAATTTTAGTAGAATGACGTCGGCTTGTTTTGATATCTTGTTAACTTTTTTTTTTTTTTATTTTTTGTAATAAAAATGCCATTTTTGCATATGAAGATATATGCTATTTTCAAAAATTCATAAAAAAAAAATATCCAAAATATCTAAAAATCCTGATGTCATTCTTTAGAGATTGAATGGAAAAAATGATCTGCACAGGTTTTGAGTGATTTTATTCATAACTAAGAGAGGAGATAGATTTTGAAAATTGCTTCAAAATCCAAATGACGGCCGTTTCCTTGGCAACCAGGGGCGCTACAAACTTTTCAATAATATAGGATGACTATATTTTGACAGTTACTCATATATATACTAAAATCAAAAACCTTAACTCAAAAGCAAAAAAAATAATTTCATGACTGGGCAATAGTAAGTAATTGTATAATAAGCATTGTAATGAGGGACAGTAATTGAAATGAGTCTAAAATTAATATTACATATTTAACATGTAGTGGTAATTCATTGATCAGTCTTTCTCTACATATGTAAACATATTGTTTTGATTGTGCAGATTTCTTGTAGCAAATCCTCAAATGGTGTATCTTCACAACAATATACGTGACTTGCATGTCTTTGCCATAAATGCAACTGGCCCTTAATCCTTTATACAAACTAGTCTACCCTTTGATGCTAGGCTACAGTCAATCGGACACTAACAAAGACAAATTCAAACTTGTCCGTTTTTAGATTTCAATTTCCCACAGGGTTGAGAGCAATCATGGCAGAATGTTTTCTCAAGTTGCTTGCAATGTTCAGGTCTAATCAATGGAAATATTTATGTTGTAGATAAAATAATTTTCCTACAATGTTTGACTATGCCCACATTCATCCTTAATATATTTTGTACTCTAAAAGTTTGTAGAATTTATGGCGGTCTAGTTCAAAGGTATATTGTGATTGTACAATCAACCTTACTTTTCATTATAGTAGTTATACAATGTAGTACAGCCTGCTGCAAGAAAGAAAAAAAGAAAAGATAACCCACGTTGGATGTCATGACACCCGAACGTGATAGACCAGAATGTTGAAATTTGGCCCAAACTAATTTACATAGTTGTGAACAAGGCATGCAAAGTTTCATAAAATTTCCTCAGGTTTTAAAAAACTTTAGACTATTATGAACGAGGAATACAAAATATACACAAAATTACTTCAAATTGACAACTTCAAAACTATCCTCTGATAACCTGGAACAATAAAGTGACGCCAAAAAATAATGAACACGGAATGAAAGGAGAAAGAGTCTGAGACCAAGTAAATTTTCAACAAGAATATTAATTTAATGCATGATTTTTGTGAGTAGAAATTGATATCCCTAAAATTTCCTACTTACTATGTGGTCATTTAAGATGTCTTTAGCCACTGAAATGTCCTGTTTGCAGTGTGTGGTGTTGCTTTATCTTGTATAAGCCGTTGTCTGACATAACAACAACAAAAGGATTGAAAATGAGGACAAAGATGTGACTTCATTTAATGACGTTTCATGATGGTACCGATTAACACAATTGGAACACACTGTAATGTGATTGTAATAAATGTACTCTTTAGAAAGCTGAGAGGCTGAATTTTTAGTGTGGTATTTTAATACGCGTAATCTGTGAATGTGACAACAAGACTACACAGAAATCAGACAATTACTAATAATAATAAGTATACAAGCGATAAACATTATGCTCCAATTACACAGAAATCAGACAATTGTATACAAGCGATAAACATTAGAATAGTTCTGTTTTAAGATGTGATTTGAAAGTTGTGTAGTTAGTATACAGTTTCTGGTTTTTGTAGACGGTGAGTTCCAGACAATGGCTGCGCATTAGAGAAAGATCGGTGCGAATTTGATGATCTGCGTTTATGATCTTGAGCTTCTAGCCGGAACGTTGATGTTCATCAGAGCATAGAGATACTTAGGAGCCTGTCTGTTTATGCATTTGTAGGTGTGGCAAGCAAATTTTGAAAGATATTCTCTTCTTGATAGATTAGCCAGTGCATCGAGTGCAGGACAGGCTGATGCTCTGGCTTAAATTTGTCTTTTGTAATGACCCTGGCAGCTATGTTTTGAATCATCTGCAATTTTTAAGAGTTTTCACTGGTAGACGAGAGTAGAGCGTTGCAGTAATTTAGTCTACTTGTGATGAGGGCATGCACAATGATTCTTGCTAAATTTGTGTCAAGCAGAATTTTGATTTTGTACAGGTTTCTCAGATGGCAATGAGTAGTTTTCAGCACAGTGTTCATATGTTGTTCCATAGTCAGCTTATCTGTCGAGATGAAGGCCAGGATTGTGTACACATGTTGAACGATTGATTGTAGAGTCCAGAATGGAAACAGACTCAACGATTGATTGTAGAGTCCAGAATGGAAACAGACTCAACGATTGATTGTACAGTTCTCAACGATTGATTGTACAGTCCAGAATGGAAATAGACTCAACGATTGATTGTACAGTCCTCAACGATTGATTGTACAGTCAAGAATGGAAATTAACTCAACAATTGATCCAGAATGGAAATAACTCAACGATTGATTGTACAGTCCAGAATGGAAATAAACTCAACGATTCAGAATGGAAATAAACTCAACGATTGATTGTACAGTCCAGAATGGAAATAGACTCAACGATTGATTGATTGTAGACAGTCCAGAATGGAAATAAACTTAACGATTGATTGTACAGTCCAGAATGGAAATAGACTCAACGATTGATTGTACAGTCCAGAATGGAAATAGACTCAACAATTGATTGTACAGTCCAGAATGGAAATAGACTCAACAATTGATTGTACAGTCCAGAATGGAAATAGACTCAACAATTGATTGTAGAGTTCAACAATTGATTGTACAGTCCAGAATGGAAATAGACTCAACGGTTGACTTTCCTCTTCTTTTAAAGGCAATGAATGAGTTTGGCTTCATCCGTTTTTAATTTATGTAGGTTCATCCATGTAAGTGAAACAGAATTCTTTGCTGATTTTTATGTCTCAGCTACGTATAAGAAGACTAACTTTACGTTGGAGTTGAAAATTTTAGTTTTAGTTTTGTGAAATATTGCCAGATCTCCAGACATTTCAGAGCTGTAACAATGCTATTCGAGCCTTACCGATCTGTATCTTCACACCCATATATGTACCTCCCTGGTTATGAATTGTGCTTCCTAGATAGATGAACGATATAATTTCTTCTGACTAATGGTTGTCTATGGTAAATCTGGGGTTCTGGGTTGTGTTCATTTTGAGTATTTTTGTTTTTCCTGGATGAATCTTTAGTCCATTCTTTTTTCACTTATTTTTCATCTTTCTGTTTCCTCTTAATTCACCCACCTGAAATCACTGCAAGGGTGGACAGGGTAAATTCCACGAAACAAGAAACAAAATATCTTTAGTCCCACTGCCTCAATGTTGTCAGATCTGTTGTCTTTCTTCCATCTGTTGATGGCTATATGATAATATTATATGTATATATATATATATGTCATTCTTTTACAGACATAAATTGTCATCATTGAAATCACTTTACAAGACCTTGGTTTCCTCTTATGAGACTGGCTGTGGGTTTCTGCAATGATATGCAGCATGTTACACTACTTTTGTGGGCAGTGAGATGTATCCTGCATCATGTTAATGATGGCAGTTTCTGAGTTTGAGCTTGTCTTAGCACCAGCCTGACTGTCTGCATTTTTTCATTTCTAACTATCAAAGGTTCTAAATGGTGCAAAACTTCCCACACTTCATGTTTGAATTCCTCTTTCATTTCAAATGGGATTACATGCTGATCTTGCTGGTTATAAGATCATGAGCTGGAAATTTATTTATTTATTGGTCTAAAAATAAATAAATTCACAAGTGTTTTTTTTTCTCTCTCGACATGCTGTCACCACTCATGAGAAAGACGTCAGGGCGTTGTAGCAAAACCACAGTGTTGTGAGATTGTAATGATTAGGACACTGACTCAAACCCCATAGCTGTCCCAGGTGTGTTTCTGGCGTGCTTCTGTTACTCTTAGGAAAGGTGCTTCCCTCAGATTTTTTTCACTTGACTCACATGTGAAGCTGAAGAAAGATATTGTCAGAATTATGAAGAAAGATATTGTCAGAAGAGGCGTTAGTACAAAGCGTTAGTACAAGGCATAACAACATGATGCCGTGCTAAAAAGCGCCTAGGCCGTGCTGTAGCTCCCTAGGAGTTGAAAGTCTTAGTATGAAATGGTCTCCTGTAGGATAAATGATGTGAGTCGGTGAACCTACCTCTATGCAGACTATAAATAGAAATACATCTTTATCTTTATCTTTATCTTTATCTTTCATTCTGGCCGTTTGTGTGTAATAACTGGGAGGCAAACATTACATATCCTCAGCCACTTGGATCCCAAACACATACATACAATGCATATAATACATATACATACATACATTACATACAATACCTACACATACATACAATACATATAATACATACACATACATACAATACCTACACATACATACAATACATATAATACATACACATACATACAATACCTACACATACATACAATACATATAATACAATACATACACACATACATAGACACATATGCAACACATACAATACATACATATACATACACTACATGCATACATACAATACATATGCATACATTACATATACATACATACAATACATGCACATACATAAAATACATACAATACATACACATACATACAATACATACACTACATACACACATACAATACACACATGCATTACACACATATATACACATACATACATACATAAAATACATACAATACATACACATACATAAAATATATATATAATACAACACATACATACAATACATACACTACATACACACATACAATACATATATACATTACATACACAATATATACATACAATACATACACACACACAATACATAAAATATATACAATACATACATACAATATGCATTCCATACACATATCCAGTACATACACATACATACAATGAATACAATACATACAAATACACAAAATAAATACACATACATACAATACATATAAATACATATACATACATACAATACATACACATATATACAATACATACAAATACATATACATACATTTAATACATACAA
>JAXRKP010000441.1:297500-302500 GCA_037039925.1 Doris montereyensis | reverse complement strand
GTCAATATTTTAGTTATGTGGGTTTTCAATCACATGTATTGCAAATATAATAATAATAATAATAGTGATAATAATAATACAATCTAAAAAACATTATAGCGCTTTGCCCGTTACATGGGCTCAAAGCGCTTTACAAAGTATGAAATTTTAAACACCTCTCCCAGGTTTCATTCGTCTCTTTTTTTTTTCTTTTTTGATCTTAGGCACTTTTTTACTCGATTGTATGTCAGAAATTCTCACGTATGTTATGTTTCACGCAAACACTCAAAAGGCTATCATTCCTATTTAATGTGTGCGTTTATTTAACCTTTCACATGAGAGCTAGGGATCAATGCAAACTAAAAGGTAATAATAAGTAAGCCTTAAACAGGAAAAACGTTCAAAATAAAAAAATAGTTTTCTTTAGAAAAAAAGGTATTCATAAATATAGAGTAACAACCTCCATGTAAGAAAACCAAGTAGATGTATCAAAGGATATGGTGTGCAAATTTGCAATTTTCTTTTTCAAAGTCTATAAAAGACGTGAGTGTACACATAGACACAAGTGACATCATTCAACTTAAGACATCATACACAACATGATATTACAATCACTATGCACCCAAGAAATACCACGACAATCACATGATTTATCCATGAGAATGCCCATTTAACGTTCTTATTGCGTAAGGCAAAAATCGATTTTAAATTTCTCTCATTTTAGTGTAGGGATCTCTGGCGTCTATTTTCCTTTGGATACCAATGACTGTGTGGATGCGTAGAGTCATAGGCCATAGCAATTGTTTTCCTGAATGCACATTGATTAAGAAGATCGCTAGAAAGTTAATTTTTTGTTGTGAATTTACCTACTTCTTTAATGACGTTGTCAAATTTACCGCTAAATTCGTTATTGCTGTTTCTCCCCAGGCGGATAAACAAAAGGGCAATTAGGCTTTCTATCGCTGCTCTATAGAAATATGTTATTAACCTCTTATTTATTTTTAAAAATACAGCCTTTTGTTGTTGTTTTTGTGAGGGTGTAGTGAGTCTACAGGTCCAAATGGATTGCTACCACATAGGGTTAGATATGCGTAAATGAATTAGTGAAATAGGAAATACAAAGTGTCACAAGAAATACAAAGTTACGAGTCAATAAAACATTGTTAAATGACAATTTGTATGCTTTATGTTTCGGAGAATTGAGTGTAATTTGGAAACCCATTTCATCCATTAACTAAACATTATACAAGAAATAAATAAATGTCGCTTTGACAAACGAACCAATACATCAGCTTTCAATGCTGTCTTTTCTCATAAGGTGTGAAATCTCTACAGAAGAATCGGATTGCCTGTGTAATGAATTTGATTTGTGAGATGGCTTTGGTATCTGGGTGTCTCCGTTTCTCACTTCCGTCTATTTGTCAATAATGTTGCAAGCCCGAATGTCTGTTTTAATTGTCTGCCACTTTCGTTTCCTTTCGTTTCCTTTCGTTTCCTTTCGTTTCTTTTCGGATTGTCGTTCATTGTTTAAGTTACTTATTGTCAATAAAGATTGTCTTTTAATCCTTTTGAGTGCCATCAGGGGCTTTTCAGAAACTGTGTTTCTCCCATCATGATTTGTACAGAGACTGCCCTTTCTACACTAATTTTGTCCTAAGCTTCCATAAGAAAAGACTCCCATAGCGTTGTTGTTGTTGTTGTTGTTGTTGTTGTTATTAGTGGTGGTGTTCGTGCTGTTGTTGGTGGTGGTGTTATTGTTGTTTTGGTGGGGTTTTTGTTATTGTTGTCGTTGTTGTTAATGTTGTTGTCAATGTTGTTGCTGTTGGATGTTGATGGTGTTGATGATGTTGATCATGATGATGATGATGTTGTTGATGATGATGATGATGTTGATGAGGATGTTGTTGATGATGATGATGATGATGATAATGGTGTTGATGATGATGTTGATGATGATGTTGATGTTGATGATGATGAGGATGTTGATGATGATGTTGATGATGATGATGATGATGATAAGGAGGATGATGACGATGATGTTGATGATGATGTTGATGATGATGTTGATGATGATTGATGATGTTGATGAGGATGATGATGTTGATGATGATGTTGATGGTGCTGATGATGTTGATGATGATGATGATGATGTTGATGATGATGATGATGTTGATGATGTTGATGATGTTGATAATGTTGATGATGTTGATGAGGATGATGTTGATGATGATGATGATGATGATGATGATGATGATGGTGTTGATGATGATGATGATGATGATGATGATGATGATGAGGATGTTGATGATGATGTTGATGATGATGATGATGATGATGATGAGGATGATGATGATGAGGATGATAATAATAATGATGATGATGATGTTGATGATGATGTTGATGATGTTGATGAGGATGATGATGATGTTGATGATGATGATGATGATGATGATGATGATGATGATGTTGATAATGTTGATGATGTTGATGAGGATCATGTTGATGATGATGATGATGATGATGATGATGATAATGGTGTTGATGATGATGTTAATGATGATGTTGATGTTGATGTTGATGATGATGAGGATGTTGATGATGATGTTGATGATGTTGATGTTGATGTTGGTGATGATGTTGATGATGATGTTGATGATGATGATGATGATGATGATGATGGATGATGATGACGATGATGTTGATGATGATGTTGATGATGATGTTGATGGGGGTGGCGGGGTTTACGGTTAATGGTGGTGGTTGAGGTGCTCTAATTAGCAATGTGGAATTATATGGGATTGTGTCGCTTTCACTGTTGTCTGTGGGATTGTGTCGCTTTCACTGTTGTCTGTGGGATTGTGTCGCTTTCACTGTTGTCTATGGGATTGTGTCGCTTTCACTGCTGTCTATGGGATTGTGTCGCCATACACCGTTGTCTATGGGATTGTGTCGCTTTACAGTTGTCTATGGGATTGTGTCGCTTTCGCTGTTGATGGCTACCGCTATTGTTGTTCTTGCTGCTTTGTTATTGTTTGTCTTATCCATTATCCTGTTTTTTATAGTTGATTTTGTTTTGTTTTGTTGCTAGAGCTACATGGGGTTGCAGCTTTGTCACCTTTCTGGCCAATAGCGTTTCTTTCTTTTCTTTGTTGTCTATTTCCCCACATTATTCCCAAAAGACGTATTACGGGGCAATGCTCTAGTTAGAACCCGAAAGTCAGTAATTTTATACAGTGCGAAATATGACAATAAGTGACAACTCCACTAATAAAGACAGAACAAACACGTGACGTTTCGAGTATAACCCTTCATCAGACAACAAACGAGAAATATCTAAAATCTAGATCTAAGTACTACCTCAGGCATCACACAATGTGAGATGTCTCGCCTGAGGTAGTACTTAGATCTAGATTCTAGATATTTCTCGTTTGTTGTCTGATGAAGGGTTATACCCGAAACGTCACGTGTTTGTTCTGTCTTTATTAGTGGAGTTGTCACTTATTGTCATATTTCGCATTTGACTTCACTCCACTATGGCTCCTTCGTATAATTTTATACAAATAAACTTCTTTCAAGTCCAATAGCTTACCTTATCAACTGAAGTAAAAGCCAAAAGCGAAAAGGAGGAGGAAACTTACCACAGGCCAAGTTCTCTCTACCTGTGAGAGACGTAGGGTTTAGGGCGTCTACAATACATTCGTCTCCAGTTGGCTACAAATATCCACACTGTCAATTGTTTTTCAGTACATGCTATCCAACATTGGTATTCAACATGGTGGCACATTTGAAGAAAAGAAACTCTTTGTGGCAAAAGGGACACTGATATCGAATTTTAAAAAAACCATAGATCTGATTTTCTGAATTATCAATTCTCTCTGTTGAAGGCAACAGGAAAAGGAAAGATTAACTTTACTAAGGGGAAAACAATCAGCCTTACATTTTAAGATATTCCGATCACGAAAAAGAAGTGAGCTCCTTTGTTTAAGTAGATCGCATCGTAAAAGCTAGACAGCGTTGCGTGTTTGTCAACCGGATCAGCAGGTGTCCAAGTGAAGAGATAACATAGAGAATACCCCGGTACTTTGTACTGTACTCGAGATAACATAGAGAATACCCCGGTACTTTGTACTGTATTCAGTTTTACTACTGCCACCGATGGCGCTAAGGGTTACGACCCACGGCCTTAAACATGAGACAAGGCATGTTATTATGACTTTACTATCTCTATATAGAAATTGTATGGCGGTACATTCACATAACGCACACACACACACACACACACACACACACACACGCAATCGAATATACATGCATATCATTCCCTTGATTGCTCAATCCTTCTTATCTTTCCGGACGGGTGGGATGGGAAGGGGCGGGGGCGGAACTCGCTAGTCAAGGGGCAAAGTGTCGGTTTTTCAACCAAAAGGCAGTGAGTACGAGGCCCACCAACGGTTGCAACATTTTCTCGATTTTTTCGAGCAAAATCTTCCCCTCCCCCCCCCCCCCCGTCCTGGTCCAGGTAGATTGATTGACACCTAGTCCCATAGAGACGGGCGATAAAAGGAGGTGCCGTGTTTTGATCACAACACTCTGTGCACGTTAAAGATCCCTTAGATGTTTACAGGGTAGTACGAGCAAAATCAAAAGCCTAACCAAAAAACCCGAGATCACCTAAGTTGTGGATGTGGGTAAATCAATTCACATCCAAAACTATTTGAATGTCAAGAATTTGAATGTTGGAATTGTTGTTAGTTTTGTATTAAAGGCTTTTTGAAAGGAATTCACGAAAGGTTCGAATCTCATCTCATATGACACTTTCTAGATGTCTATCCATCTCCGATAACGAAAGGAATTCACGAAAGGTTCGAATCTTATCTCATATGACACTTTCTAGATGTCTATCCATCTCTGATAACGAAAGGAATTCACGAAAGGTTCGAATCTCATCTTATATGACACTTTCTAGATTTCTATCCATCTCCGATAACGAAAGGAATTCACGAAAGGTTCGAATCTCATCT
>JAXRKP010000441.1:285000-292500 GCA_037039925.1 Doris montereyensis | reverse complement strand
ACAGGGTACTTCCCAAGTAAAAATCAGACAAACAATCCGTGTGATCCACCCGATTACTTCCAAAGTCATGGACCGAAAATCAAAGCCGACGATGATTGGTTGAGTGTTTGTTCGGATATCGTAGTCTGTCAAAGCAGACTTTAAAAAAGAAACGAAGTATCTTATATGTTTCAAATACAACGGGGTGTTCGACATTTGTCATCTGTCAGGGTATTCCTTTTGACTGCATCCTTAGTTTTAAAAGTTTTTAATGAAGTGATACAACTAATGAAAGCTTATTTACACGAATAGAACACTGCACAGTTCCTGTTGCAACACAATGTGTGCAGCTGTAGTGCTTGGTATTCTGCAGGATCTTAGCTATCGCCGGGCATCATGATAACAATGAATTTAAACACCAAAGTAGGCCACGAAGGGAATCTCGTTACGCCGAAAGTCGGTTGAAAGCCATTTTTACGAATTATCATAAAACGAATTTCTTTTCAGAATTTAGGCAAAATATGTTAGATCTATATGAAATGTGTGTGTCGGAAATCAACAACAGAAAATTTGCGCTTGTGATGAAAGCATTGTTTTGTTTAAAGGCTTCATTTACAGCTGAACCTCTAAGATTTTCCTAAACAACCGCATCTGCCTGGCGTGTCTCCTTGGTGAAGGGGGTGTAAATCAAAATACAGGCATGGCTTTCATCACGAATCAAGAAAGAGAAATCAATCTTACCATCCTTCTATTTGCCTTTTGTGTAAGTAACTTTTATGTTAGATTACTAGATCTACATTGTCAGTGGAGAATATAGACTTTCACAATGTCTCATCACACATGAATATAGACTTTCACAATGTCTCATCACACATGAATATAGACTTTCACAATGTTTCATCACACATGAATATAGACTTTCACAATGTCTCATCACACATGAATATAGACTTTCACAATGTCTCATCACACATGAATATAGACTTTCACAATGTCTCATCACACATGAATATACTTTCACAATGTCTCAACTCACAGATGAATATAGACTTTCACAATGTCTCATCACACATGAAAATAGACTTTCAGGGGCCATGTCTCATCACGCATGAATATAGACTTTGACAATGTCTCAGCACACATGCTAGTAGTTTCCATCCGCAGAGTAATCAAGGGCACACTGTCCTTGAAGCTATGAGCTGACAGGGGCCAGTGGACATTATCGTCTAAACTGATTGATTTTTGGCCATTGGATCGCGCATGGACACATCTCAGAGTAGTTTATCTTCTGTAGCCAACTGAATCTCTTAATCTTCTTCCAATGTTCATTAATCATGCTAATGTCTGTCTGTCTGTCTGTCTCTCTCTCTCTGTCTGTCTCTCTGTCTCTCTCTCTCTCTCTCGACATCTCTTCATCAAGAAAACAACTAGTGGAATGAGTAATACTGTACGACATCCCTTCAATGACAAGAAAACAACTAGTGGAATGAGTAATACATGTACGACATCTTCAATCAAGAAAACAACTAGTGGAATGAGTCTCGACTCTCTGACAAGAAAACAACTAGTGGAATGAGTAATACATGTACGAAGAAAAAAAACAATCTCTCTGAGTAATCTCTACGACATCTCTTCATTGACAAGAAAACAACTAGTGGAATGAGTAATACATGTACGACATCCCTTCAATGATAAGAAAACAACTAGTGGAATGGGTAATACAAGAACGCCATCCCTTCATTGACAAGAAAACAACTAGTGGAATGGGTAATACAAGAACGCCATCCCTTCATTGACAAGAAAACAACTGGTTCATCACATGTTCTTCTACACAGCTGGTACACATTTGCACATGGTGTTGAATTGTGAAATGATGTTTAAAATTGTTTTGCTTTTCCAAGAAACATGACGTTGAACCTACCATTCCATAAAACTGAACACAGCACCTTACAATCCTTTGCCCGGCAGCTTAAGCTACGGATTCTGGTAATAATGATATATAGTATTTTATAGCGCTTTACCATGTTATAATATTATAATATAATGGTATGGCTCATTAAAGAAAAAAATATGGAAGACAGCATTGTGGTTTCATCGGTGTAAACATGTTTGGTTATATGTTTGTTTGGCTGATGACTTTTTTATGAGCAAAATTACAAAAACAGCTGTACTATCGATTTTGCATAAATTTGGTGGGAAGGTAGCATATATATTGTCACATTAAAACCTGTATAATTTGGCTTGGATCCAAACAAATGCAAAGTGTGTCTGTGTATGCGTGTGTGTGTGTCTGACTTGTACTTTTACCATTTTTGGCGAATATTCTGTTAGCTTACACAGCAACCTAGTATTTTCATAACAGGTAATAGCAAAAACGTCGGAACATTGTTGAAAATAAAAAGTTCCGGGCTAAATATTATCGAACCTGCCCAATCAGGGACATGTGTATACATTGCTAGCATACTAATAATATTGTTATCATATGAAGTGGAAATAGTAATAGAACTTTTGTCAAAATGTATCTATGAGAGAAGCTGTACTAACACAAATAAAGAAAACAATACGATTATTTTACATCGCAGACTTCGAGACGAAGAGTATAGATATAGATCTAGATAATATTCCATTTTGGAAAGGTATTGACAGGATAAGATTGTACACGACCTTGCCTAAAGTATTAAATGTCATTTTAGTTTTTGCCTGCTTCATGTACTGTTCTCTGAACGACGTTTTTTACATAAACTTACAACTTTTATGAATGAACTCTTTCATCACCAATAAGTCTATTTGTAGTCATTTAAATATCCTCAACCATCTTGCTGACTAGAGAGGTTTCTATGATGGCAAAAAAAACGCAAACTCGCAGACTAGAGAGGTTTCTATAATGGAAAAAACCTCAAACAACTCGCTGACTAGAGAGGTTTCTAGATGAGAAAAGCCTCAAACAACTCGCTGACTAGAGAGGTTTCTATGATGGGAAAAACCTCAAACAAATCGCTGATTAGAGAGGTTTCTATGATGAGAAAAGCAAAACAAATCGCTGATTAGAGAGGTTTCTATAATGGAAAAAGCTCAAACAAATCGCTAATTAGAGAGGTTTCTATAATGGAAAAGCTTCAAACAAATCGCTGATTAGAGAGGTTTCTATAATGGAAAGCCTCAAACAAATCGCTGATTAGAGAGGTTTCTATAATGGAAAAAGCCTCAAACAAATCGCTGATTAGAGAGGTTTCTATGATGAGAAAAACCTCAAACAAATTGCTGACTAGAGAGGTTTCTATAATGAGAAAAAACCTCAAACAAATTGCTGACTAGAGAGGTTTCTATGATGAGAAAACCTCAAACAAATTGCTTACTAGAGAGGTTTCTATTGGGAAAAAGCCTCAAACATGATGAGAAAAAGCTACTAGAGAGGTGCTGAAAAACGTTTCTATAATGGGAAAAACAAATCGCTGACTAGAAACGTTTCTATGATGGGAAAACCTCAAACAACTTGCTGACTAGAGAACGTTTCTATAATGGGAAAACCTCAAACAAATTGCTGACTAGAGAGGTTTCTATGATGGAAAAACCTCAAACAACTCGCTGACTAGAGAGGTTTCTATAATGGGAAAAAGAACTCAAACAACTCGTTGACTAGAGAGGTTTCTATAATGGGAAAAACCTCAAACAACTCGTTGACTAGAGAGGTTTCTATAATGGGAAAAAACCTCAAACAACTCGCTGACTAGAGAGGTTTCTATAATGGGAAAAAACCTCAAACAACTCGCTGACTAGAGAGGTTTCTATGATGGGAAAAACCTCAAACAACTCGTTGACTAGAAACGTTTCTATAATGGGAAAAAACCTCAAACAACTCGTTGACTAGAGAGGTTTCTATAATGGGAAAAAAACCTCAAACAACTCGTTGACTAGAGAGGTTTCTATAATGGGAAAAAACCTCAAACAACTCGTTGACTAGAGAGGTTTCTATAATGGGAAAAACCTCAAACAACTCGTTGACTAGAGAGGTTTCTATGATGGCAAAAAACCTAAAACAACTCGCTTACTAGAGAGGTTTCTATGATGGCAAAAACCTAAAACAACTCGTTGACTAGAGAGGTTTCTATGATGGCAAAAAACCTAAAACAACTCGCTTACTAGAGAGGTTGCTATGGTGGGAAAAACATCAAATAACTCGCTGACTAGAGAAATTTCTATGATCGGAAAAAATCTCAAACAATTCGTTCGCTGACTAAAGAGGTTTCTATGATGGTAAAAAACCTCAAACGCCTCGCTGACTAGAGAGGTTTTTATGATGGGAATAAATGTGTATTCTTCGACATAGAGAGTTGTTTCATGCAATCTCCATCTTCTGTCCCAAACATTGGTGAAATTGTTTCATGCAATCTCATCTTCTGTCCCAAACATTGGTGAAATTGTTACATGCAATCTCATCTTCTGCCCAGAACATTGGTGAGATTGTTACATGCAATCTCATTTTCTGCCCAGAACATTGGTGAGATTGTTACATGCAATCTCATCTTCTACCCAGAACATTGGTGAGATTGTTACATGCAATCTCATCTTCTACCCAGAACATTGGTGAGATCATTATATGCAATCTCATCTTCTACCCAGAACATTGGTGAGATTGTTACATGCAATCTCATCTTCTGCCCAGAACATTGGTGAGATTTTTACATGCATTCTCATCTTCTGTCCAGAACATTGGTGAGATTGTTACATGCATTCTCATCTTCTGTCCAGAACATTGGTGAGATTTTACATGCATTCTCATCTTCTGTCCAGAACATTGGTGAGAGTTTTACATGCATTCTCATCTTCTGTCCAGAACATTGGTGAGATTGTTACATGCATTCTCATCTTCTGTCCAGAACATTGGTGAGATTGTTACATGCATTCTCATCTTCTGTCCAGAACATTGGTGAGATTGTTACATGCATTTCATCTTCTGTCCAGAATATTGGTGAGATTTTTACATGCATTCTCATCTTCTGTCCAGAACATTGGTGAGATGAAAATGATGGTAATGCCAATGAATGAATATGTGAATGAAGACGGTATTGCTATGATGATGAACAGTAGCAGTGATGATGAACGGGGAAAATGAGGCAGAGAGAGAGAGAGAGAGAGAGAGAGAGAGAGAGAGAGAGAGAGAGAGAGAGAGAGAGAGAGAGAGAGAGAGAGAGAAAGACAGAGAGAGAGAAGACAGAGAGATAGAGAGAGATAGAGAGAGAAAGAGAGAGAGAGATAGAGAGAGAGAGAGAGATAGAGAGAGAGAGAGGGAGAGAGAGAGAGAGATAGAGAGAGAGAGAGAGAAAGAGAGAGAGAGAGAGAGAGAGAGAGAGAGAGAGAGAGAGAGAGAGAGAGAGAGAGAGAGAGAGAGAGAGAGAGAGAGAGAGAGACTGACAGGTCACAGACAGGATGAGTTCCATAGTTATTCACCTCCAGTGTGGAAATAAACTACGTTCACTGTGACGTCCGGACTTCATAGAGCGGAAGGATACGTCACTACACGGACTTGTACGTCTTCTGTCAGTCTCTATTCCAGTGAAATGTTATATTTCTACGCCATCGTGAACGGTTTCCCATCTTCAATGTGTCATTCCATGTCAAACCTCAAAATGTTTCCTCATGCCCGAAAAGGTATATAGCTATCAGAGGGGGGGGATTCTGTAAAATTAAGTGCTATAATTTTGGCAAACAGTTACTGTTTTAAACAAGAAAAGATAAACCTTCAAAAACAAAATAAGATACTACTTCAGCACACAAATCAATCAAGTTACACAACGAAAAAAGTTGAAAGTCATGATGAGGAGACGAGATTTCTATGGTCGCTCTTCACGCTTCCGGGCAAACAGGTAAGCACCTGTACAAGCATCTGTACGGTTCCGCCCTCCACGAGTCTCCTGCTGCCTTGCAGGCCAATCTTGATTGACCAAAGGCAAGGGCAGTTAAACCTGACAGAAAATAACAACCTGCCGCCTTGCAAGCTGGTTTTGAGCAATCAAAGGCTAAGGGAGTTAACCCCGACAGAAAATAACAAGGCCCGGTAGGGGGCCTCAAGGTGGCAGCCCCACCATCTACCTAAGGTACAATGGGCCAATCCCCGCTTATCCAAAACTAAACAGATTCAAAGTAATACATATAATGATATATCCGGCTAGAACTTTCGAAGAGACAACTCTGGAAAAGAACACGGACTGTGATTTTGGAACATGGAATGTTAGGGCAATAAATGGAAAGGAGTTAGGATTAGCTGAAGAAATGGAAAATTTCAAAGTAGACATTTTGGCTATTACAGAAACAAAGAAAAGAGGACAAGGAATAGTAGGACCAAATCATACTTTAATCTTCTCATGAGTAGATGTCAAAGATAGAGCTAGAGCAGGAGTAGGCCTCCTAGTGCATAAAAGGCAAGAAAAGCTACTAGAAAGTTGAAATTTATAAGCTCACCGCTATTGGAGGTAAATATTAAACCAAAGGGGAGAGAAATTAAATTATTAATAGCTTATGGATCAAACGAAGATGTCACCAAAGAAAAAAAAGATATCTTCGAAAACGATTTAAATAAAAGAGGAATGAGAGTAAATGCAAAGAAAACCAAAACAATGCTAGTAACTAGGGAAGCTAAAACATAAAATCTTAAATTGGGCAGTGAGAATTTAGAATAAGTTCAAAGTTACAACTAATTAGGAGTAATGATTAACTCAGAGGGAAAATTAAGAGAAGAAATGAGCAAGAGAATCCAAAAGGCAAGTACAATATATAACCATCTAGGAAAGGCATTTGTAGGTAAACAAGAATTGTCAACAAAAACCAAAATGGCAGTATACAACACAGTTTATTGTGCTACTCTCCACTATGGCAGTGAAACCTGGACCTTAGACAGTAGAGAATACAATAGAGTACAGGCAGCCGAAATGAAATATCTAAGAAGAGTAGTAGGGAAAACTAAAAGAGACAAAATCAGAAACACAACAATAAGAGATCAAACCAAAGCAGATAGCATAAAAACTAAGATACAAATGAATCAACTGAGATGGTTTGGACATGTTAACAGAATGAATCACAATATAAGAGCTAAAACTCAAGGTAAAAGACCAAAAGGCAGAACTCCTAGAAAGTGGGAAGATTATATAAAAGAGGCATTAACGCAAAGAAATTTAACTTTTACGGAGGTAAACAGAATATGCCAGGACAGGGCAGCCTGGAGAAAGATCATTTCGGACATCTAAACCCATACACCAGAAGGTAGAATTGGAGCTGATAAAGAAAGAAAGAAAGCTCTTCACGCTTCATAATCTTTGTGTTTCAATTCGGTTTTGTGGTTTTATACAAAGCTGTCACGAATCATAAATAAATGTACCAGGAGTCTCTATTTTAGTTACCATCTGCATGCCATATATAGCAATAGTTGGTTTTAACGCTATTGTCACATAAACTTCTACTTTTTAAATATTCATCAAGCTGTTTGCTTGTTTTAACAGTTGATTCTATATGGAGCTGTTTTGGTTT
>JAXRKP010000441.1:252500-277500 GCA_037039925.1 Doris montereyensis | reverse complement strand
CGTCCAATTTGCCAGACTAACAGGGCGTAAGCTGATAAGAGATTGATAAAATCTCTGGCAAATCTATCGCCAGCGTTGTTGTTTGTGGCTTTGTTACCTTCGTTGGTAAACAATGCGTGTGTCCAGGTTGGAGAATGGGTCTACCTTCTCTCTTTGCTAACTATATTATTATAGTGAAGCTGTGATACACATTGCGTAGATGAGACATAGATCTAGTTTCACTTTTGAGTAACGTTTCATCAACAGAGGTAATAGAAATCATTCCAACTAAGACCCCTGAGCGGCGAATCATTATCTTTATAACCATTGCTGCATTTATTTACAAAGTAGGGCAAGATAGGCTTTAAGTTCAGTTAAGTATTTATACAGATTTTGAAATTTACTGTAAGTTCACATTTTGACGACCACAAATTAAACTTGGCCCTCTCTGCCGGGCATGAGTGAGCATAATATATGGTACGCGGAAAGATTAGATCCTATACAAGTACATCATGTGTGAAAGCGCTTTTACAAATCTTCTTACGTGAGCAAAATCAATCTCCTTCCCAACATTCAACCCAGGAAGCTATTGCTTGTACGCCTTTTTACATTGTCTCCAAAATAGGAAGGAGGGGTGACATCATCTTTGCTTGATTTGTTCGAGAACGAAATCTTGCTTTTCTTCGATAAAAGTAGGAATTGGTGTTTGCGTACACTTTGGATGACCAAATCGCATGTAAAGCAATAAAAAGATAAAGTTAATAAGACAGCGGACAGAACAGAGAGAGAGAGAGAGAAGAGAGAGAGAGAGAGAGAGAGAGAGAGAGAGAGAGAGAGAGAGAGAGAGAGAGAGAGAGAATAAAGAGAGAGAGAGAGAGAGAGAGAGAGAGAGAGAGAGAGAGAGAGAGAGAGAGAGAGAGATATATAGAGAGAGATAGAGAGAGAGAGAGAGAGAGAGGAAAGATAGGGAGAAGGAGGGAGGGAGAGAGAGAAAGAGAAAGAGGAATATGACTGTGTAATGTATGCATCATTATACACAGCTGTAAGTGAATTCTAGGATGGAGAGAGGATCCTCCCATTTCCTGTTTTGTTCTGTTTTTAGACCATACACGTTTTAGCTCTACTCACGGTCTGCTGTAATCACTTGAATTGATTTTCAAATTGCGTTGAAACAACGACCAGAGCGGAAGGTGTCAAAGACAGACAAGTGTGAGAAATTATGCGCATAATGAATAAAAGAACTGTGACTGAAAAGGCTTAAAGCACGAAGTTTGACAATGGGACTGAACAGCGTAGAGAATTACCAACATGAATAAAACAACAGTAACTAACTAACATGTCATGCTACAAGCATTATATGTCTGAAAATGACTAGTATAATGATTGATAAAGATTGTCTGTCTTGTTACTTAGCCTTTTCGAAAGTTTCTGTTCTAAATAGCAGGGTTGGCTTAATATTTACATTTGTAAATTCACAAATAATAAAATCAGACCTAAGTAGTAGCAGATCAGGGTTCGACTCTTAGTATTGTAGACATGACCATTTAGGCACCGCTATCTCAGTAGGTGGAGAGTCTGACGTCCACTTAGTCTGACCACTACTTAATCTGACCACTGTTTAGTCTGACCACTAGTTAGTCTGACCACTACTTAATCTGACCACTACTTAATCTGATCACTACTTAATCTGACTACTACTTAATCTGATCACTACTTTATCTGATCACTATTTAATTTTATCACTACTTAATCTGATCACTACTTAATTTGATCACTACTTAATCTGATCACTACTTAATCTGACTACTAATTAATCTGACCACTACTTAGTCTGACCTCTACTTAGTCTGGACTCTCTACTTAGTCTGACAACTACTTAGTCTGACCACTACTTAGTCTGACTACTACTTAGTCTGACCTCTACTTAGCCTGACCACTAGTTAGTCTGACCACTACTTAGTCTGACCACTACTTCGTCTGACCACTACTTAATCTGACCACTACTTAGTCTGACCTCTACTTAGTCTGACAACTACTTAGTCTGACCACTACTTCGTCTGACCACTACTTAATCTGACCACTACTTAGTCTGACCTCTACTTAGTCTGACAACTACTTAGTCCGACCACTACTTATTCTGACCAGTACTTAGTCTGACCACTACTTAGTCTGATCACTACTTAATCTGACCACGCATTAATCTGACCACTACTTTAATCTGATCGCTACTTAGTCTGACCACTACTTTGCGACCATTACTTTACTAGTCTGACGACTACTTAGTCTGACCACTACTTCGCCTGACAACTACTTAGTCTGACCACTACTTAATCTTAGTACTACTTAGTCTGACCACTACTTAGTCTAACCACTACTTAGTCTGACAACTACTTAGTCTGACCACTACTTAGTCTGACCACTACTTAATCTGACCACTACTTAGTATGATGACTACTTAGTCTGACCACTACTTAGTATGACCACTACTTGGTCTGACCACTACTTAGTATGACCACTACTTAATCTGACCACTGCTTAGTCTGACCACTACTTAGTATGACCACTACGTAGTCTGACCACTACTTAGTCTGACTACTACCGAGATCGATTCCCAGTCAGTACAACTGTTTTGTTCTGATCCTCCTGTCGACCCAGCAGCAAAGGTTAGCCAGGTCTATTCAGACTCAGCGAATGTAAAGGCCGCGTGGAAAGCAATGGCAAACAACCACATTATGCCGTATGCCTAGACAAATCGTAATTCTAGTTCTTCGCCTGATTACCCTTCGCTCAACTCTCAATATGGGACTTCTACTTTACTGTTTTACTCCTGAATGGGCGCTCAGGCGGTCTCACGTCTAGTCCTGACATTCTCTGCAGCCTTCCCCAGCTGAAATTCTTCCAGAGTTCTTCCATGTCTCATTGGCTTGGCCTTTACTGGCTTACTATTTTGTGTCAATCTTAAGGACTTTTAGTTGACATGCGTGTTCGAATAAATTCGTTCAACTAAATTTTACCTCGACCAACGTCCTTACATTCGTCATCTTGTCGCTGAACTAAGACCACACATTCGCCATTTAACGTTGACTCTCGACCAACGTCCATACACTCGTCATCTTGTCGCTGACCCTAACTAAGACCAACGTCCATACATTTGTCATCTTGTCGCTGACCCTAACTAAGACCAACGTCATTACATTCACCGTCTTATCGTTGACCCTAACTAAGACCAACGTCCATACATTCGTCATCTTGTCGCTGACCCTAACTAAGACCAACGTCATTACATTCACCGTCTTACCGTTGACCCTAACTAAGACCAACGTCCATACATTCGTCATCTTGTCGCTGACCCTAACTAAGACCAACGTCATTACATTCACCGTCTTATCGTTGACTCTAACTAAGACCAACGTCCATACATTTGTCATCTTGTCGCTGACCCTAACTAAGACCAACGTCATTACATTCACCGTCTTATCGTTGACCCTAACTTAGACCAACGTTCTTCCATTCACCGTCTTATCGTTGACCCTAACTTAGACCAACGTCATTACATTCACCGTCTTATCGTTGACCTAACTTAGACCAACGTCATTACATTCACTCGTCTTATCGTTGACCCTAACTTAGACCAACGTCATTACATTCACCGTCTTAGCGCTGACCCTAACTTAGACCAACGTTCTTACATTCGCCATCTTATCGTTGACTAACTTCGACCAACGTCCTTACATTCGCCATTTTATCGTTGACCCTAACTAAGATCAACGTCCATACATTCGCCATTTTTATCGTTGACCCTAACTAAGATCAACGTCCATACATTCGCCATTTTATCGTTGACCCTAACTAAGATCAACGTCCATACATTCGCCATTTTATCGTTGACCCTAACTAAGATCAACGTCCATACATTCGCCATTTTATCGTCGACCCTGCCTAAGGGTAAAAGACGCCGGTAGCACAGTCGGTAGAGCATCTGACTAACTCTCTAGAGACCCGGGGTCAATTCCCAGTCTCGGTAACCTTTTCTAGCCCTCCTGTGTCGACCCGGGAACAAATGGATAGCTAGGGTCTATTCAAACGCGGCGAAAGTAATGCCAGCGCGGAAAGCAATACCAAAACTACCACACTATGCCGTAAGCCCAGACAAAAAATCAGGACTTTCCTCCTGGTGTTTCTTTTGGCCTTATCGGAGATGGTTGAGTTATGTGGTGGCCCGTCATGCACACAGTACACTTCTACAAAGCCTTAACAGGCTGGTGTTTCGAGATGACTGATAATAACGGATGATGGACGCCGATTAACTGCTTTTTAATGATTATATTTCTTACTTCGGATAAACGATATTGGGGAATGCAAAATATAATAGTATGCTTTTTATCTTGAGTCTATCGACGGCATTACGTATTCAGAAATAGAATCACAACTATTTCAAATCCGGCTAGTTCTAGGTAAAAGATACAGTGGCAGGAAATATTGAACTTTCAACAGAGAGCTGCGTACGTTAGGTAATGGAAATTTAATAGGATCAACATTTTCCCATATCAGTGTACCTTAGGTAATGGTAATTTAACAGGATCAACATTTTCACCTATCAGCGTGCCTTAGGTAATGGAAATTTAACAGGATCAACATTTTCCCATATCAGTGTACCTTAGGTAATGGTAATTTAACAGGATCAACATTTTCACCTATCAGCGTGCCTTAGGTAATGGAAATTTAACAGGATCATATTTTCACCTATCCGCTTACCTTAGATAATGGAAATTTAACAGGACCAACATTTTCACCTATCAGCGTACCTTAGGTAATGGAAATTTAACAGGATCAACATTTTCACCTATCACTACTATCAGCGTACCTTGCAACGGAAATTTAATAGGATCAACATTTGCCCCTATCAGCGTACCTTAGGTAATGGAAATTTAACAGGATCAATATTTGCTCCCTATCAGCGTACCTTAGGTAATGGAAATTTAACAGGATCAACATTTTCACCTATCAGCGTACCTTAGGTAATGGTAATTTAACAGGATCAACATATTCACCCATCAGCGTACCTTATTTAATGGAAATTTAAGAGGATCAACATTTTCACCTATCAGCGTACCTTAGGTAATGGTAATTTAACAGGATCAACATTTTCACCTATCAGCGTACCTTAGGTAATGGTAATTTAACAGGATCAAAATTTTCACCCATCAGCGTACCTTAGGTAATGGTAATTTAACAGGATCAACATATTCACCCATCAGCGTACCTTAGGTAATGGTAATTTAACAGGATCAACATATTCACCCATCAGCGTACCTTAGGTAATGGTAATTTAACAGGATTAACATTTTCACCTATCAGCTACGATAGGCATTGGTCTATCTTGCAATGTCTGAGGGAGTATGATGACGCATGCAGGTAAGGATATTATATTGCTCTCTCATGGTCTGTTGTGTGTCTGTCTGTCTGTCTGTGTGTGTGTGTGTGTGTGTGTGCGTCTGTATGTGATTGGATCAGACATGGAGGACAAGAGCTGGTCCGATATCACCAATGAATGGACAGAGCTGACCTCCGCGGCTGTTTAATCGACTGCTGCAAACAAACCGCCTGGCAGATGCTGTGGGCTTCTCGTGCCCTTAGGTTCCCCCTGACGACTGACATAGTCATGGGACTGAGGTATGAAGTATGAGGTCTGAGGCATAATGGTGGACGGGAGGATGTGTGAGATGGAAGAGAGGTGGCAAAACCAGGCCGGAAATGAGAACAGGACGTGACTCGATGAAGGAGCCAATGGGAAGCCTGCTGAAGTGGGGTCACTGATATGGCCCTGTCGTGTGTGGGAAGGCAGCGTCCGAAAACGGTGATTGATGGCTGGATACGATCTCTGGTTTGTATGTAAGTCTGTCTGTCTTGTGTGACTGTTTATTTTTTAATTTATTTATATATTTATTTCTTACTTTCTTTTTTTTTTTTTTGAATATCGACGCCCAACCCAGGTGTTGAATTCAAGGTTTAAATAAAGTCTGAGGTTTTATCATGTGAATGAATTCTCATATTTTTCGGTCTATCAGTCAAGATTAAATTGCCACTCTGTCGGTCAAGATAAAACCAGTCAGCCTGTCAGTCCAGATAAAACGGTCAGCCTGTCAGTCCAGATAAACCAGTCAGCCTGTCAGTCCAGATAAAACAGTCAGCCTGTCAGTCCAGATAAAACAGTCAGCCTGTCAGTCCAAATAAAACCAGTCAGCCTGTCAGTCCAGATAAAACAGTCAGCCTGTCAGTCCAGATAAAACAGTCAGCCTGTCAGTCCAGATAAAACCAGTCAGCCTGTCAGTCAAGATAAAACCAGTCAGCCTGTCAGTCAAGATAAAACCAGTCAGCCTGTCAGTTCAGATAAAACCAGTCAGCCTGTCAGTCAAGATAAAACCAGTCAGTCTGTCAGTCCAGATAAAACCAGTCAGCCTGTCAGTCCAGATAAAACCAGTCAGTCTGTCACTCCAGATAAAACAGTCAGCCTGTCAGTCCAGATAAAACCAGTCAGCCTGTCAGTCCAGATAAAACCAGTCAGTCTGCCAGTCCAGATAAAACCAGTTAGTCTGTCAGTCAAGATAAAACCAGTCAGCCTGTCAGTCAAGATAAAACCAGTCAGCCTGTCAGTCCAGATAAAACCAGTCAGCCTGTCAGTCAAGATAAAACCAGTCAGTCTGTCAGTCAAGATAAAACCAGTCAGCCTGTCCAGTCAGATCCAGAGTCTGTCAGTCAAATAAAACCAGTCAGTCTGTCAGTCAAGATAAAACCAGTCAGCCCAGTCAAGATCAGTCAAGATTCAATCTAAGTCTGTCAGTTAAGTTTCAAGTTCTCATTATGTCAGTCAAGATTAAATCTGTCAGTCTGTCAGTTTGAACAAATATGTCAGTTCGAACAATCAATTTCAAATTTCTCAGTCTGTCAGTCAAAAATAAATGTGCCAGTCTGTCAGTCAGGATTAAATCTGTCTGAGAGTTAAGATTGCATTTGTCAGTCTGTCAGTCACGAAAGAATGTTTCAGTCTGTCTGTCAACATTAAATGTATCCCTCTGTCATTCAAGATTAAATCGGTCAGTCTGTTAGTCAAAAACAGATACGTCTGTCTGTCAGTCAAGATTAAGTTTGTTTGTCTGTCAGTCAAAATTAAATCTGTCAGTCTGTCAGTCAAGATCAAATCTGTCAGTGTATCAGTTAAGATTACATCTGTCAGTCTGTCAATCAAGATTAAATTTATCCAATTTCATATGACAGTCTGTCAGTCAAAATTAAATCTTTCAGTTTGTCAGTCAAGATGAAATTTCTCAACATGTCATTCAAGATTTAGTCCGTCAGTCTGTCAGGCAAGATTAAATCTGTCAGTCTGTCAGTCAGGATTAAATTGCCAGTCTGTCAGTCTATACCAATCGAACCGTAGGTTTTGAAGTTGTTTTGCCCAATATCGTCTTGAAGGTTTTCATTTCGATGTCAGTTCTTAAATATACGGATTTTAAGCTTCACTGGATAACATTTACGACTGTTTTGTTTGTCCGTCTATTCTTGTTGCCTGTTTTGTTTGTCCGTCTATTCTCCCTGTATCTGTCTGTCTCTGCCTGCTCTCTCTCTCTCTCTCTCTCTCTCTCTCTCTCTCTCTCTCTCTCTCTCTCTCTCTCTCTCTCTCTCTCTCTCTCTCTCTCTCTCTCTCTCTCTCTCTCTCTCTCTCTCTCTCTCTCTCTCTCTCTCGCTCTCTCTCTCTCTCTCTCTCTCTCTCTCCCTCCCTCTCTCTTCATCTCTCTCTCTCCCTCCCTTCTCCCTCCCTCCATCCCTCCTCTCTCATCCCTCCCTCTCTCCCCTTCCTCCCTCTCTCTCTCTCTCTCTCTCTCTCTCTCTCTCTCTCTCTCTCTCTCTCTCTCTCTCTCTCTCTCCTCTCTCTCTCTCTCTCTCTCTCTCTCTCTCTCTCTCTCCCTCTCTCTCTCTCTCTCTCTCTCTCTCTCTCTCTCTCCCTCTCTCTCTCTCTCCCTTTCTCTCCCTCTCTCCCTCCCTCCTCCTCTCCCTCCCTCCATCTCCCTCCATCCCTCCCTCCCTCCTCCCTCCCCTCTCCTCCTTTCCTCCCTCTCTCTCTCTCTATCTCTCTCTCTCGCTTCCCTCTCTCTCTCTCTCTCTCTCTCTCTCTCTCTCTCTCTCTCTCTCTCTCTCCCTCTCCCTCTCTCCCTCCTCCATCCCTCCCTCTCTCCCTCCCTCCCTCCCTCCCCTTCTCCCTCCCTCCATCCCTCCTCTCTCCCTCCCTCTCTCCCTCCTTCCCTCCCTCTCTCTCTCTCTCTCTCTCTCTCTCTCTCTCTCTCTCTCTCTCTCTCTCTCTCTCTCTCTCTCTCTCTCTCTCTCTCTCTCTCTCTCTCTCTCTCTCTCTCTCTCTCTCTCTCTAACTCTGTCTCTCTTCTCTCTACTTCTATGTCTCCCTCTCTCTCTCTCTCTCTCTCTCTCTCTCCTCTGCTCTCTCTCTCTCTCTCTCTCTCTCTCTCTCTCTCTCTCCCTCTCTCCTCTCATCTCTCTCCCTCTCTCCCATCCTCTCCCTCTCCTCCCTCCCTCCATCCCTCCCTCTTCCCTCCCTCCATCTCTGTCCTCCTCTCTCTCTCTCTCTCTCTCTCTCTCTCTCTCTCTCTCTCTCTCTCTCTCTCCCTCCCTCTCCCCCCTCCCCCTCTCTCTCTAGCTCTCTCCTGTCTCTCTCTCTCTCCCTCTCTCTCTCTCTCTCTCTCTCTCTCTCTCTCTCTCTCTCTCTCTCTCTCTCTCTCTCTCTCTCTCTCTCTCTCTCTCTCTATCAATCTATCTATCTATCTATCTATCTCTATCTATCTATCTATATCTATCCTCATCTATCTATATCTATCTCTATACTCCTATCTCTCTCTCTTTATATATATATATATATATATATATATATATATATATATTTCTCTCGTCTGTGTTGTAAAGGTAATCTCGACTTTTCGTTCAAGGAAAGCATCATAATGTTACCTTAAACATAATTGTGAAACCTCGTAAGAAACCTTGTGTTAATTACGAGTGTTATGTTCGTTAAAGCTATAGGAATGACTTGAGTACTTTGATTTCCTCCTTTGTGATGATGAAGTAGCTATTTGTGTTGCCACAGCTTCTCTAGAAAACTATCTTCACCAAACAAATTCACAGGGCTCTCGGTTGGTCAGTTCTCATAACACGGGGAGTTATTTCTGGTAGATTTCCTCTTCAAAACTGATCGAATTCACACCTATTAAGATTTCTTTCTACGCTCAGTGACTAGCTGTCTCTTCAATTTTGTTTCGTGAAAGTTAATGTAGCACATTGTATATTATTCAATACGTTTTTTGGTTAACCCTATTAAGAACTGCTTTTGTTCGTTGTTGTTTTGTTTTTGGTTGTTACTTGTTGGGGGTTGGGGGCTTGAGGTTGTTGGTGTTTAGGGAGGGGGAGAGATTTCTTGTTGTGTTTTAGTTTTGATTGTATTTTCGTGGGGTTGGGGTTTGTTTTGTTGTTTGTTTGGTTTGTTTGGGCTGTTTGTTGTTTTTGTTTTGTTTTTGAACCTTTTTGTTTTTGTTTTCGGTTTTATTGGGGGTGTTAGATTTTTTTGTTTTTGTTGTGTTATTTGAACCTACCGTCACGCATTACTCATAACTTTTTTTGGGTTTGGGGTGGGTTGTTTGGTGAGTGGATTGGGGTCTCTCTCTGGGGGGACTATTTGTTGTTGTTTTTTCTCTGAATTTTCACTTCTCTCTCTTAAATCTACCGTCACGCATTACTCTCTCTCTCTCTCTCTCTCTCTCTCTCTCTCTCCTCTCTCTCTCTCTCTCTCTCTCTCTCTCTCTCTCTCTCTCTCTCTCTCTCTCTCTCTCTCTCTCTCTTTTTTTTCTCTCTTCTCTCTCCATTTCGCAAAATTCGTTGTGTTGTAAGCTATTTGGTTCATTTTTATATATATATCCCTGTTATTTTCACGATTATTAAGCCCCTCCTCGTTGTGTTGTAAGCTATTTGGTTAACCTATGTGAACCTCGTTGTGTTGTAAGCTTTTGGTTAACCCTATGTGAACCTCGTTGTGTTGTAAGAACTATTTGGTTAACCCTATTAGAACCTCGTTGTGTTGTAAGCTATTTGGTTAACCCTATTAGAACCTCGTTGTGTTGTAAGCTATTTGGTGTAACCCTATTAGAACCTCGTTGTGTTGTTAGCTATTCGGTTAACCTATGTGAACTCGTTGTGTTGTAAGCTATTTGGTTAACCCTATTAGAACGTCGTTGTGTTTCGGTAACCCTATGTTGTTGTGTTGCGTTATTTGCCCTATTAGAACCTCGTTGTGTTGTAATCGGTTAACCCTATTTGGTTAACCCTATTAGAACCTCGTTGTGTTGTAAGCTATTTGGTTAACCCTATGTGAACCTCGTTGTGTTGTAAGCTATTTGTTTAACCTATTAGAACCTCGTTGTGTTGTAAGCTATTTGGTGTAACCTATTAACCTATTGTGAAGCTATTTGGTTAACGTTGAACCTCGTTGTGTTGTAAGCTATTTGGTTAACCCGTTGTGTTGTAACTATTTGTTTAACTCCTATTACAACCTCATTGTGTTGTAAGCTATTTGGTTAACCCTATTAGAACCTCGTTGTGTTGTAAGCTATTTGGTTAACCCTATTAGAACCTCGTTGTGTTGTAAGCTATATTAGAACCTCGTTGTGTTGTAACCCCCTATTAGAACCTCGTTGTGTTGTAAGCTATTTGGTTAACCCTATTAGAACCTCGTTGTGTTGTAAGCTATTTGGTTAACCCTATGTGAACCTCGTTGTGTTGTAAGCTATTTGGTTAACCCTATGTGAACCTCGTTGTGTTGTAAGCTATTTGGTTAACCTATGTGAACGTCGTTGTTGTAAGCTATTTGGTTAACCCTATTAGAACCTCGTTGTGTTGTAAGCTATTTGCTGGTTAACCCTATTAGAACCTCGTTGTGTTGTAAGCTATTTGGTTAACCCTATTTGGTTAACCCTATGAACCTCGTTGTGTTGTAAGCTATTTGGTTAACCCTATTGTAGAACCTCGTTGTGTTGTAAGCTATTTGGTTAAGAAGAACCTCGTTGTGTTGTAAGCTATTTGGTTAACCCTATGTAGAACCTCGTTGTGTTGTAAGCTATTTGTTAACCCTATTAGAACCTCGTTGTGTTGTAAGCTATTTGGTTAAACACCTATTAACCCTATTAGAACGTCGTTGTGTTGTAAGCTATTTGGTTAACCCTATGTGAACCTCGTTGTGTTGTAAGTTATTTGGTTAACCCTATGTGAAACACGTTGTGTTGTAAGCTATTTGGTTAACCCTATGTGAACCTCGTTGTGTTGTAAGCTATTTGGTTAACCCTAAGAACCCTATGGTAACCCTATTAAACCTCGTTGTGTTGTAAGCTATTTGGTTGAACCTCGTTGTGTTGTAAGCTATTTGGTTAACCCTATGAACCTCGTTGTGTTGTAAGCTATTTGGTTAACCCTATGTGAACCTCGTTGTGTTGTGTTATTTGGTTAACCCTAGAACCTCGTTGTGTTGTAAGCTATTTGGTTAACCCTATGTGAACCTCGTTGTGTTGTAAGCTATTTGGTTAACCCTATGTGAACCTCGTTGTGTTGTAAGCTATTTGGTTAACCCTATGTGAACCTCGTTGTGTTGTAAGCTATTTGGTTAACCCTATGTGAACTATTGTGAACCTCGTTGTGTTGTAAGCTATTTGGTTAACCCTATGTGAACCTCGTTGTGTTGTAAGCTATTTGGTTAACCCTATGTGAACCTCGTTGTGTTGTAAGCTATTTGGTTAACCCTATGTGAACCTCGTTGTGTTGTAAGGCATCTTGCTTTGTTTGCATTGGAACTCCAATTCGGTTAATGTCTGATTTTTTGCTTGCTTCTTCTTTTTGATTTTTTTCTGGGGGGGTGGGGGAGAGGGGTTGCCCTTAAAGTGTGCTTACAAATTAAACTTGTTTTCTCATAGCATCAGTTCCTTTTCAGCTCATTTGGAAGGGATAAAGAAATAAAAAGCACAGGCAACCTAGGAGAGAAAATGGATATAAATCTTTGGACGCCTTTTTTGTTAGGATACCAAGAACGCTGGCCATGAAAATTCGATGGCAAAATTATTTTGGTATACCTCATAAAAAGCAATCTGTTAACGTTGCTATGCACCTCCCCCCCCCCCCCCCCCGCCCCCGCCAAAAAAAGGGTCTAATCATATATACCTAGTTTTACCAAGCTTATCGAACTATGTCTATCATCAACATACTATCTGATTTATTGTATGATAAGTATGGGTTTCCTTTATGTTTATCGTTTGATTAAATTTCTTTTATTATAGATGTTATAAGTTATTCTTCCGTACAGGAGAAAATTTAATATCTATAAGACAGCAATTGTAAAACCCTTTCTGAAGAAGTTTAATCTTGATCTAGAAAACTTAAAAAACTACAGACATATCCCAAAACTTCCCGTTCTCTAAAAAATCCTTAAACGTCTTTCAGCTTATTTGATAGAAAATCTTCTCTGGGAGAGGGAAGGGGGGGGGGGCGGGTTCTGAGTGAAAATGTTCCGTTTGTTGGGGGTCAATGTAACTTAAGTATAGGTGTAATCGGGTTGTGGACAGGTAGGCACCTGTTTTGGGGGAGTAGATGATCCTGCCCTCCACGAGTATCCTTTTGCCTTGCAGGCAGGTCTTGACTGACCAAAGATTCAGGGAGTTAACCCTGAAAGAAACAACCTGCTGCCTTGCAGGCTGGTCTTGACCTGACCAAAGGCTAATGGAGTTAACCCGACAGAAAAAACAACCTGCTGCCTTGCAGGCTGGTCTTGAATGATTAAAGGCTAAGGATTTAACAAGGCCTGGTAGGAGGCCTCAAGGTGGCAGCACCACCATCTACCTAGGTACAGTGGGCCAATCCCCTGCTTATCCAACAACAAACAGACTCAGAGAAAAATAAATATAATATAACCGGCTTTATCTTTCGAAGATGAACTTGGGAACGAATACGGGCTGTGATTTTTGGAACATGGAATGTTAGGGCAATAAATGAAAAGAGGTAGAATTAGTCCAAGAAATGGAAAATTCAAAATCGACATTTTGGCCATTATAGAAACAAAGAAAAAAGGACAAGGAATAGAAATGTAGGACCCAATCATATTTTGATCTTCTCGGGACTAGATGTCAACGATAGAGCTAGAGCAGGAGTATACCTTAGTGCATAAAATGCAAGAAAGCTACTAGAAAGTTGGAAATCTATAAGCCCACGGCTATTAGAGGTAAATATTAAATCAAAAGGACGAGAAATTAAATTATTAATAGCTTATGGACCAAACGAAGACGCAACTAAAGAAGAAAAAGATATCTTCGAAAACGATTTACAAATAGCTGCAGAGAATCTTAAATCCAAACAGGAACTAATGCTTTTAGGAGATGTAAATGTTAGAGTTGGCAACAATGTAGAAATGTCAGGAGTTGTAATAGGTAAAGAAGGAGAGACAAAAACTTCTCCAACTTGAGAGAGACTAGTAGATTTTTGCCTAAAGAATAACATAAAATAGCCAACACCTTTTTTTCCTCATAAACATATCCACAAATATACAAGAGTAAATGAAGACAGGTGGTTAAGGCAATGATAGACTACCTAATGGTTAGCAGCTCCCTTTTTTACAGTACATTAGATGTAAGAGTAAACAGAGGAAGAGAAATATTTAGTGAACCATCACTGGAAGGAAACAAATTAAAGGAGAAGAAAAGAACAGCATGGTGGAATGAGAACGCCAAGACTAAGATCAAAAGAAAAGAAGGATGTTGTAGGGAAATACTTGCAAACAAAAAGACCAGAGAATACGATAGATTACGTGAATAAAAGAAATATCGCCAAAGAGGGAAGTATGGAAAGAAAACAGGAACAATGGGAAGAGTTTGGACAAAGACTTCAAGAAAGCTATCAAGGAAATCAAAAGCTGTTCTAGGAGAAATGAAGAGCATGAGAAAGACCAAAGATTGCCTAAGACAAATTAAGAATGCAAGAGGACAAATAATGAAAAAGAAAGCGACATTAGGAAACGGAGAAAGCATTTTCAACAATTACATAATCCCTCCAGAACGTATGAAACAAGGAGTAAAGATCTATTAGTAAAGTAACAAGCTAATCCAGAGGAGACAGCTGAATATGTAGATATATCAATGGAAGAAATCCGAACAGCTTTAAGAAAGTAAAATTAGGAAAGCCCCAGGAGCAGATCAAGTTTATGAAGAAATGACTCAAAATCAAGGGAGAGGGTCAGACAAGCTACTCCATACGATATGCCAACAAGCATGGGAAATCCAAACAGGTGCCAGACGACTGGAAAAGGAGACGGTAGTACCAATACATAAGAAAGGATCAACTATGAAATGTTCAAACTATAGAGGGATATGACTACTTAGCGTTCTAGGAAAAGTATATGCCAGTATACTGGAAATCAGACTAAGGAAAAGAGTAGAGGATCAGATTGAAGAACATCAGAGTGGATTTAGACCAGGAAGAAGTGTACAAGACCACATATTTACAATTAGACAAATAATGCAAAAATTCATTGAGAGAAACATTGACTTGCACCCTATTTGATACTGTTTGAGTGAGGGACGAACTATGGCATTCCTAAAAAGAACACAATGTAGAGCGACATTTAATAGATGCCATTAAAAGGTTTTACAATAAACCAACATGTGTAGTGGGAGTAGCTGCATCGCATCGGAAAATTTGATGTAGATATAGGTGGTAAGAAGGGTTGTAACCTCGTCCTCTTTTTGTTTATCACATTTATGGATTCAGTCGCAAAGGCATCCTCAAACATGAAGAAAATGAATGTAGGCATGTGGAAGCTCAAAACCAGAAAACGTATCAATGCTTTCATTTGCTGATGATTTAATTCTGTTTGAAAATCAGAAAGTGACCTTCAGTCGAATATCAACATTATGAACAATGAACTAAATAAAAGAGGAATGAGAGTAAATGCAAAAACAAACCAAAAAAATGCTAGTAACTAGGGAAGCTAAACACAAAATCTTAAATCGGCAGGGAGAATTTGAACAAGTTAAAAGCTACAATTACATAGAAGTAATGATTAACTCAGAGGGAAAACTAAGAGAAGAAACCAGCAAGAGAATCCAAAAGGCAAGTACAATATATAACCATCTAGGAAAGGCATTTGTAGGTAAGCAAAAATTGTCAACAAAAACCAAAATGGCAGTATACAACACAGTTTATTGTCCTACTCGCCTCTATGGCAGCGAAACCTGACCTTAAACAGTAGGGAATACACTAGAGTACAAGCAGCTGAAATGAAATATCTAAGAAGAGTAGTAGGGAAAACTAAAAGAGACAAAATCAGAAACACAACAATAAGAGATCAAACCAAAAACAAATCAATTGAGATGGTTTGGGCATGTTAACAGAATGAATGACAATAGAATAAGCTAAATTAGTATACAGTGCTAAAGCCCAAGGTAAAAGACCAAAAGGCAGACCTCGGAGAAAGTGGGAAGAAGATATAATAGAGGCATTGAAGCATTTGAAATTGAACTTTTTGGAAGGAAATAGAAAATGCCAGGACAGGGCATCCTGGAGAAAGATCATCTCGGGCACCTGACACCGAAAGGTAGAATGAGAACTGATAAAGAAAAAGATAGGTGTAATGGGTAAGGTATTTGGTTGAACCCTATGTCCTTTTTTGTAAGCACTTCCGGTTGCCATGGAAACGGCGGCCATCTTGGATTTTGACCTCAAATTTCAACAAGTTCAATAAATATAGGCTTTTTTCATTTTTGAACAAATTTCTTTAAACTTGGCACACACCTTATTTCCTGTAATATCTAAATTTGATTAACATTAGATTTCTGTTTCATTAGTAAGTTTTTGGTTTATGAATTTTTTTAAAATAGCATATGAGAACAACCAAATTATACAAAAATTATTGTACAAAAATTCAATTTTTCCAAAACTATAATACATATTTAAAAACATCTGATCATTTCTTTGTTTTCCTCCACTCATTATTCATACCAATTGTCATGAAGATACGTTGATCAATAAAAAAAAAGGAGATAGAAAATAATGAACAAAAAAAGACATTTTGAGAAAATCATATTTTTCTTATTTTCTTATTTGAATATATTTTCCTCCCATAAACCTAAGAAAAGAGTGGGATAATTCTTTGAAACATCATAAATCTTGAGATGCTCTCAATTACTTCTCTTATTGACGCTGTTTCAAGTGCACCAGCACCTTTTTACCATTTTGAGATGGTGCCTTTCAAATCGTTGCGGCACGGAATAGTGTTTTAACCAGCTTTCTGTTTTGTTGTGAATCAGTGACTGAATCGTGTGTCTCCTTTGAATTATTTGTCGTAGACATTATTTATGTCATGTTATTTGTGTATTTTTGACTGATTAATATATTTTATCGCACACTTTTATAAAGCGTTAGCCTGCCTCTATGGATAAATGTATATCATTATTATTATTATTATTATTATTATTATTATTATTATTATTATTATTATTATTATTATTATTATTATTATTATTATTATTATTATTATTATTATTATTATTATTATTATTATTATTATTATTATTATTATTATTATTATTATTAGTATTGTTAGTGTTAACATTATTATTGTTCCTATTATTATTATTATTATTATTATTATTATTATTATTATTATAATCATTATTATTATTATCATTATTATTATTATTAACATTATTATTATTATTATTATTGTTATTAGTATTATTATTATTAGTAGTAGTAGTAGTATCATTATTATATATTGTTAATACTATTATTAAGAAATGAGATTCAGAAATTGACCTATTATTAGCAATTTGTGTCTCGTATCATTTTTTCAAACTAGATGCAATTCTGGATTAGGCGTTTAAGATATTAAATTATTCATTATCATAATTATCCATTTGAATAAAATCGTTCTCATCTTGCCAAATTCAAAGGTGTCGCCGTTGCATATTTACGTAGGAATTGTTATCTTCTTACTTTCGAAGACGATGGAAATTCGATATCATTTTGTTTTTCACGCAATATTCGATTATTAAATACTCTAGTTTCACAAGAATGGAAAATGGATTTTCGTAGACATCTAATTATAAAACAAATGTATAGCTGACAAGTTGCGTTCGACTGCGGACGCGCTGTCATGTTTTCTTGATTTTCGTACTAGATGTCAACGATTTTACTGCTGTCAAATTGCTCAATCTTTTATGGCTTTCATGATTACTGTTGTGTTGCTATAAACCCATGGACTGAGTAACTGTAACATCTCGTGAGCCCGTGTCTTCTCAAGGATTCCTTTGTTTGAAAGAAGACGCACTCTTGGACATTGTCGGCGATGTCAGTGATGCTTTCGATCTCCTTGCTCTGTTGTGCTGTTGTGATTCTCTATTTTTCAGTGTTCGATAGTTTGTGACTCAGCATTTTATGTGTAAGTAATAGGTCCTAACCTACAACTGTGGCACATGGGCACTAAAACTGAAATGAACCAATCAGATGACTTCCATCGAAACAACTACGAATAGTTCTAAAACATGTACTATCCAGTCAAAATATCCACAAATATACAAGAGTATATAAAAAGTCGCCTAATGGTTAGACCTCGTGATGTGTTAACTATCTAGGTCGTCTAAACACATCATTTCAATTTTGTCTTTAGTTGATCATCACTGAAGGAAACAAATCTCCTATGAATGACTATGTACTGTATGATCAAATAGAATGATATATTGACTGTGTACTGAGATGGAGTTGTCAAAAGAGAATGCTATATTGTCCTGATATGGAGTTGGTATATTGACTGTGTACCGACATGGAGTTTTTGACTGTGTACTGATATGGAGTTGCTATATTGACTGTGTTGTGGCACATTACATACACGAAGACAATGAAAGGTAAATTAAGTGTGTCGAGTGATGTTATTTTATTGATCATGAAAACAACAAGAGAAAGTAAAGTGAACTGTTTTGTAGTCCTAGCAGTCTTGATAATTGTTCGTACATGTACGTATGTAGATATTGTGTGCACCACACAAGCCCCCCCCCCCCCCCCCAAAGACTGACTAGGTCAATTTTGTTGGAAACGTCGAGGCTGTTGGATGTGACGGCCGGAGCGTGACGTCTTGTTGGATGTTGAAGGTGTAGGTTCTCTAGACTTCGGGTGCTGATTACTGCTAGTGGCCAACAAGTGGGTGGTCGGCCACGACGTGGAGGTGCCACAGATATTGGTTGAGTAGCATCTACGTAAAGGATCAGTTTTCAGTCTGTCTATTGAGATCCGTCTTTCCCATTCGATAAGAAAGGTTTTCTCCAGGTATGACAGAATATGGGCATATGGATCAGATTGAAGAGCATCAGCAGTGGGCCTATTTGCACGAATATACACATACTTCGCCGTGGCAAGGGAACGTGGCACACATGTCTGCAAAGAACTCTGGTCGAGGAGCTGTGGTGGGACGTTGGTACGGAATGCAGTTAAGAATTCTTCCAGAGCGTTTAATTTCTCCTGAACGGTTAGTGGTTCACCATACACGAGCTTCAGCTGAAGAGTAACCAATGTCCTTCCTTAGGGCGAGACTCCAAGGAGGACCCAGGAAGTTCGTCCACCCAACCAGACCTGTAAGGCGTGCTTTTCAAAGATGCTTTCAGTGATCGGTGAAAGCGTTCAATCATCCCGTTAGCCTGTGGATGGTTTAGTTCTGTGATGAACATTCACCCCAAGTCGAGATGCCATTTGTTTCCACAAGGCAGAGGTGAACTGCGGTCCACGGTCAGATGACATGTTGTCGGTACACCGAAACGTGTCAAGCACGAAATGAGTGCTCGCATGCACTCAGTGTCCTCTGTCAATGATGGTCAAGATGTGTGAAAATCCACGTGATTGAGTGGTTTCCGACCAAGTCAATGTTAATATGTGAGAACCTTTGTAGGTACTGAAAATGTCAACAAGAGGTGCCCTCGTGTGTTTTTGTATCTTTGAGCTTTGGCAATTATGACACTCTCTGACCCATGCCGAAACTTGTTTCTTAAGTGCATGCCAAACAAATTTTTCGCTTAGCAGTTTGACTGTGGCTTTCACCCTGGGTGTGAAGTGTTGTGAATCATTTCAAACACTGATCGTCTGAAGTCAAGGGGCACGATAGACGATGGACGGCCAGTTGAAATGTCGCAGATGAGGTCTGGGCCTTTTGTGTCTACTTTAGCCATGGCGATCTGCAGATTAGTGATGGCCCACTTTATACGCTTGTACCTCGAAGCTTGCCTTCTTGCGATTTAGCCATGGCTGAGTAGTCTAACCTATTGATACTGTGTCAGCAACTGCACGGAGAGAGGCAATCCTGGCGACAGAGTTATCTTTTCCCTGATATGTGACGGATATCATGGTAAACTGATATAGCAGAAAGTTGTCTTTGTTGTCGCGCAGACCATGGCTCAGTGACTTTAGACATAGCTGGACTAAAGGTTTGTGGTCCGTAAAAATTGCGAATTGCCATCTTCTATAATGAAGCGGAAATGTCGAATTGCTAGGTCATGCCAAGAAGCTCCAAAAGTGCTTTATTTTTGTTCCGGCTTCCTAGCTACGACTGAAGAAGGCGAGAGGTTCCTTTTGATCCAGGGTGAACTGTTCAAGCACTGCTCCAACCGCAATGTCCGAAGCGTCGCAAGTGAGGGCGAGAGGACAATCATGTTGATTATAGCAGTAACGATGCATTAGCTAATGCAGCCTTGCTGTCGTCGAAGGCTTGTTTTATGCCATGTTAGTGCTTGTTTGGGTTTTTGTATTCTTCAATGAGGAATATAGAGGATGGAGTGTAGCAAAAAATTTTAGGCATAAACCGATGATAAAAACAAAGCATTTTGAGAAAATCATAGTGATTTTGTGTTCTTGGGCTATTTTACCTCCATAAAACCTAAGAGGCCACTGGTTTTGATCCGGAAGAGGATACCTGATGTCCCAGGAAAGTAAGAGACTTGACTCAAACAGACATTTTTCAAGACGGATGACGAGGCCTTTTTTCAAACGTTGAAAGACGTTGTTGAGGTCTTCTATGTGTTTAGAGATCCAGAGGAATTGCAACAAGGATTCTGTCCAAGTAGCAAAAAACACATTCAAGGTCCTGGAAAATGGAGTCCATTAAACGTAGAAAAATCTGTGAGCGTTTTTCAACCCGAAAGGCATACGAAGAAACTCCCACAGACCGAATGGTGTGATCACAGCAGTCTTGGGAACATCCTCTGGGGCAACTGGAATTTGATGGTTACATTAGAGAAATTATTATTATTATTATTCATTATTGATTATTGGAACCAACAACGTTATTTAGTCGACGAAAATCTCCACAGGGTCTTAGACTTCCATCCGATTTGGGGAGAATATGAAGAGGTGAAGCCCATGGACTATTGACTTCCGTATTATGCCCATCTTCTCCATCTCCATGAACTCTTTTGGCTGCAAACAGTTTCTATTAGGGCCAAACGACGCGCTCGCGCAAAGACAGGTCGGCCTTTTATCGGTATCAAAAGTTGAACTCCATGCTTATTTAAAGTCGAAAATGTTGACGTATTATTTCAGGATACTGATGTAAAATTTTTCTTAATTTGTTGCTGTTTGGTTCAACGAGGGAAAGTTGACGTTATTATATGGTAACTGAACTCACAGAACATGGAATGGGGAGAAAAGGTTTCTGCATCAATCAAACGCTGGCTAGCAATGTCGACAAGGAGATTATGTTGACGTAGAAAGTCAGCCCCAAGAAGGGGGCGTTTCACCTCCGCACTGATGAGACGTGCTTGAAAGTACGCGAGCCAAAACGAAGAGGTCGCTCTCATCGTAGGTCGCTATGGAAGAACCGTTGGCAGCTTTAAGGCGGGGCCTGTACCTTCTGAGTGTTTGTCAAACAATGAGGCGGGGAGTGACAGATTTGTGCACTAAGAACCGACGTTTTGATGTCTCATCTGTCACGATGAGTTGAGGTTTCTTAAAGATGATTCTGCGGCATAGGCATAGGCATAGCATCTCGGGTCAACAGCAGGTGTATTTACTGTTGACCCGACTTTCCGTTTCCCTGTTCTTTTTTTAAGTGCCGACAGACTTGAACGATTTGTAATGTTCACAAGATTGTAAGCATCGGCGAGTTGTGTTCGAACCAAATCGTCGGTGATACCAACAATGAGTCTATTTCTGCTGGTTTCCTCTTGGTGTGATTGAAGCAGATGCTTGTGATATTACTACTGGTGTTGAGTGCGAAGCATTAAAAAGATTATCTGCCTCCTGGGCCAATGCTCTGTAGTCCTGAAGGTATGTGGAGTTGGCCAAAGGAAGGCGAATACTGGCAGGGAGTTGCCTTAAAAATAGCTGTCTGAACAGCAGGCAAGGCTTATGGTTACCCAAGAGAACCAGCATCATATCCATCAATTCAGATGGTTTCCTGTCCTAATCCATTCAAATTCAGTAGAGTGTTTGCCCTTTCCGTCTCGGACAGACCAAACGTTGACAGGAGATATGTTTAAAATGTCTGTATTTCAACAGTTGGAGGAGATGAACATGATCAAGTGCTCTTGCTGCTGTATCCGAATCCAGCGAACCACCACATGATAGTATTTAGTATCATCAGAAGTTATTTGACGAAGGACAAATTGTGCTTCACTTGGGCAAACCAGGCAGCAGGGCAGGAGGTCCAGAATGTTGGTAGCTTATGCCACAGACTCGTTGTCGAGGAAGTGGAAGTAGATCTAAAATGATATATACTGGTTTAACTGTAGTGTAGTTTTATAGGCCAAGTAGTGTAGGTCTAGATCTAGAGAAACGATGATAGACGAAAATAGTACAAAGGTTTAACTACTACAAACCAGACTGTGTAGATCTAGGAGATCTAAATTTATATCATAATAGATATCAATAATTATAAAAAATTTAACGTCGGGGTCACCATTTGTGGACATTACATACACGAAGACAATGAAAGGTAAATTCAGTGTGTCGAGTGATGTTATTTTATTGATCATGAAAACAACAAGAGAAAGTAAAGAACTGTGTGGGTCTCTTGTAGTCCTAGCAGTCTTGATAATTGTTCGTACATGTACGTGTAGATATTGTGTGCACTGAGTGTACTCATACGGAGTTGCTATTTTGATTGTGTACTGATACGGAGCTGCTATATTGACTGTGTACCGATATGGAGTTGCTATATTGACTGTGTACTGATATGGAGTTGCTATATTGACTGTGTACTGATACAGAGTTGCTATATTGACTATGTACTGATATGGAGCTGCTATATTGATTGTGTACTGATATGGAGTTACTATATTGACTGTGTACTGATACGGAGCTGCTATATTGATTGTGTACTGATATGGAGTTGCTATATTGACTGTGTACTGATATGGAGTTGTTATATTGACTGTGTACTGATATGGAGTTGCTATATTGACTGTGTACTGATGTAGAGTTGCTATATTGATTGTGTACTGATACGGAACTGCTATATTGATTGTGTACTGATATGGAGTTGCTATTTTGATTGTGTATTGATATAGAGTTGCTATATTGACTGTGTACTGACATGGAGTTTGTTATATTGATTGGATACTGATATGGAGTTGCTATATTGACTGTGTCCTGATATGGAGTTGCTATATTGACTGTGTATTGATATGGAGTTGCTATATTGATTGTGTACTGATATGCAGTTGCTATATTGACTGTGTATTGATATGGAGTTGCTATATTGACTGTGTATTGATATGGAGTTGCTATATTGACTGTGTATTGATATGGAGTTGCTATATTGACTGTGTACTGATATGGAGTTGCTATATTGATTGTGTATTGATATGGAGTTGCTATATTGACTGTGTATTGATATGGAGTTGCTATATTGACTGGGTACTGATATGAAGTTGCTATATTGACTGTGTATTGATATGGAGTTGCTATATTGAATGTGTACTGATATGGAGTTACTATATTGACTGTGTACTGATATGGAGTTGCTATATTGACTGTGTATTGATATGGAGTTGCTATATTGACTGTGTATTGATATGGAATTGCTATATTAACTGTGTATTGATATGGAGTTGCTATATTGACTGTGTATTGATATGGAGTTGCTATATTGACTGGGTACTGATATGGAGTTGCTATATTGACTATGTATTGATATGGAGTTTATACTGACTGTGTATTGATATGGAGTTCCTATATTGACTGTGTATTGATATGGAGTTGCTATATTGACTGTGTATTGATATGGAGTTGCTATATTGACTGTGTATTGATATGGAATTACTATATTGACTGTGTACTGATATGGAGTTGTTTTACTGACTGTGTCTGATATGCAGTTGCTATATTGACTGTGTACTGATATAGAGTTGCTATATTGACTGTGTACTGATATAAAGTTGCTGCATTGACTGTGTACTGATATTTGTTTGCTTATCTCTGTGGTGCTTGGGCAGCACATAAGGCCGACGCACTGAATCACCATTGAACACGATCAGATGCCAATATTGTCATCTGCCCCACGTCAATCCCTGGGTTTTCACGTCTTTTCGATGCCTCTCCTCCAGGTTTCTAGCGGTCGACGTCTCTTCCTTGTTAACTGAGGCGTCCATCTGAGGGTCAATCTGAGGGGTCCATCTGAGAGGTCCATCTGAGAGGTCCATCTGAGGTCCATCTGAGGGTCCATGTAAGTGATCCATCTCAGGGGTCCACCTGAGGGGTCCATGCTGAGTGATCCATCTCAGGGGTCCACCTGAGGGTCCATCTGGGGTCCACCTTGAGGGGTCCATCTGGGGATCCATCTGAGGTCCATCTGAAGGGTCCACCTGAGGGGATCCATCTCAGGGGTCCATTTGAGGGGTCCCATCTCCACCTGAGGGGTCCATGTAAGTGATCCATCTCAGGGGTCCACCTGAGGGGTCCATCAGAGGCGTCCATCTGAAGGGTCCACCTGAGGGGTCCATCTAAGGGGTCCATTTTGAGGGGGGGTCCATCTGATGGGTCAATCTGATGGGTCCATCTGATGAGTCCATCTGAGGGGTCCATCTGAGGGTCCATCTGAGGGGTCCATCTGAGGGCTATTTTAGAGATGCCATCAGTATTCATCCTAAAGATGTGACCAGTCCACTTTCATCTTCTCTTCCTCACAATCTGGATATTGACTCCAGTGGTGTTCTTTCTTGAAGGTCGTTGTTAAATATCGTGTTTGGCCAAAACATTTTGAGGATCTTCCTCAGACATTTGTTTTGAAAGCTTTCTGCTGATGTTATTTGTTGTTTTCCAGAGATTCAGCACCATAAAGAAGGACAGCTAGAATATTAGATGTGTAGAATCTGAGTTTGGTTTTAATTGAGATTTTTCTTGAATTCCAAATATTATTCAGTGATCCAAATACTTTTCTTGCTTTTGTTAATCTTTCTTTATACTCATCTTCAGAATTTCCATTTTGAGTAATTTTGCTTCCAACATATGTGAAAGCTTGTTTATCCTCAATCTCCTTGTTTCAATTGTTATTCATCCTCATCATTTTTGTTTTTCCAATATTTATGTGTACTGATATAGAGTTGCTATATTGACTATGTACTGATATAGAGTTGCTATATTGACTGTGTACTGACATAGAGTTGCTATATTGACTGTGTACTGACATAGAGTTGCTATATTGACTGTGTACTGATACAAAGTTCCTATATCGACTGTGTACTGATATAGAGTTGCTATATTGACTGTGTACTGATATAGAGTTGCTTGTCCTTACTGTGCTGCCACTTGCATTTTCTGTCTTTACTGCTTAACTGACCAAATTTCATATGTTGGTAAAATGGGTCAAGTTTGTACTCCTTGTCGGTATCGGCTTAGATCTACATTTAGAGGCGAGACGGAAGAACTATATCTGCAATCCCTTACCCCGAATGGAGGA
>JAXRKP010000441.1:237500-242500 GCA_037039925.1 Doris montereyensis | reverse complement strand
AGGCCGAGTGCAATGCCCAGTCCGGACACGGTTTTTTCTAGCCCTTAGAGTCTTGTCAACCCAGCAGCCAAATGGGAAGCTCGGTCTATTCAGAGTTGGCGATTTGGAAAGCAATGGCAAACTACCTTGTTACACCTTATGCCTCGAAAAACCATTAGTCTCATCTTGATTGCCTTTCAGTGAACATTGAGTGTGATACTTTCTTTCCTTTGCTTTACAGAAATGAGTAAAGCATTATGGCAAGTAAGAACAAATATGCTATGTCCTCTCGAGGAAATCAAGGAAAAGATAAAAAAGCATTTCATACACACATACACACACACACACACACACAAAGTAGCAATCGCAAAATTTAAGTGCTCGCGCCATTATCTTTGTTTTGCATCTGTAACATTTTTCAAGTTGATTTCTTTTTCTCTCATGACGTTTCGATAAATGTTGGATATTTCTTTTGTACAATACAATGTGTATTTTGATATCTGTTGCAGTGCTCAACGCTTATTGGCTCAGGGCATCAACTTCCTCTCTTTTAAAGTATAACAGGAAAGACAACGATTCTCCGTCACGGCCATGAAACTCATAATGGGTTGGATTTCCTGGGCAGATCGATACTGAGTGTGTTGTTGGTGATATCGATAATGCATAAAGGGCAATGCCAGAATCTGAAATCGGTACCGTCGAAGTGCCAGCCACAAAGCTAGAAAACACTGTCGTATCGGACATGCTTCGGAATAGTAGACTACAAATTCGATACCCTAACTACTCGAATATCAGCCTTGAAAGAGCCGTATCTGGGCTACAGTTCTTCTCTATTCGTCAATTTAGACAACTGAGTGGCAACATACAGGAAACACGCAAAGATTTCGGTAGAGTCCATAAGAAGGTAAGTGTAATGACACCGGAGCGTTGTTGATAGACGTGTCACATGCAGACGTCAATGCAGACGTCAGGGCATTTCAATTTAAAGTTGCTGGATATTAGACGTCACATGCAGACGTCAATGCAGACGTCATGGCATTTTCAATTTTAAGTTATTGGATATTAGACGTCACATGCAGATCGTCAGCATTTCAATTTTGGTTGTTGGATATTAGACGTCCCACATGCAGACGTCAATGCAGACGTCATGGCATTTTCAATTTTAGTTGTTTGGATATTGACGTCATGCATGCAGACGTCAATTTCAATTTAAATTGTTGGTCAGACGTCAGGGCATGTTCAATTTAAAGTTGTTGGATACAGACGTTACATGCAGACGTCAATGCAGACGTCATTTCAATTTTTAAGTTGTTGGATGAACGCATTTGCATTTTTATCCTCACTGACTCAATTATAAATTTGAATTGATAAAGATTATCAAAATGTATAAATAGACATTTTGAAAGTTGATAATGCATATTATTAACAACATACAAAATACATAGATCTACTTATACATAAGTGCAGACACATATATATGTGTGTATGCATATGTACACGCATATATACATAAATATATACATATATTATATTCATGCATTCATACATACACATCATACATACATACACACACATACATACATACATACACATACATACATACATACATACATACATACATACATACATACATACATACATACATACATACATACATACATACAGGCATACATACATACTACATACATCATACATGCATTCAAGTACATACATGCATAATACAAACATACATAATAATGCCATACATACATACATATATACATACATTCATACATACATACATACATACATACATACATACATACAATACATACATGCATGCATACAATACATACATACATACATACATACATACATACATACATACATACATACATACATACATACATACATACATACATACATACATACAGTCATATTTTACATACAACACATTCATGAATATATAATATAACAAGTACATACATTACATGCATGCATACATGAATTCAAACTTACACACATGCATGCATACATACATACAAAATACATGTATTATAAAGATTATTAAGATTGATTGATCGGCTCATAAATAAATAAATATTTAAATTATGCATAATCATATTGCATACACACACATAGAAATGTGTTTATATTATCCTTGCCGTTGCAACCAATGTAAATGTACAATTTGGTGATATACAGCAAGGTCCAATCACCTGTGTGGCTTCTCTTATGACTCTCTAATATCATGTCACAGGTTAGGACAACTGGAATGTTGACGGGCGTAGCCTGAAGATCGCCCATGAGTCTGCTTGGCCAACAACGTGGCCGACCTGAAGACCACTACTTCTGGAATTCTTGGGCGAGCTGGAATCTAGCGTTGTGTACATCAACGAAAAACGTGGACAAACAGTCGCAAAGCGTTGAAGAAACGACAGATCGAAGAGTCTAGCAAACACCCTGAAACGATGATAGAAAACCGCTTCTCTCAACAGGCAGAAGTGTGCACACTGCTCTGCAATAAAAGAAACCCGAGGTTTGACAATTTTGCTTCTGTTTCGGAGTTGGGGGAGGAGGGAGGAAGGGGGTGGGGTTTCCGTTTGAAATCATACATGCAGTGTCTATCTTGAATGCGAGTACACTCACACATACCCAAACACTTGCTTTCAAAACCAAACATGCATATGTATTTGAATGCAAGTTCACTCACACATACCAAACACTTGCTTTGAAACCATACATGCATGTGTATTTGAAGGCATGTTCACTTGACATACCAAACACCTCGATTTGAAATCATACATGCATGTCTATTGAAGGCAAGTACCCCTCACACATACCAAACACTTGATTTGAAATCATACATGCATGTTCATTTGAAGGCAAGTGACACACTCACATAACCACTTTATGCTTGAAATCATACATATGTCTATTTAAAATGCAAGCTCACTCACACATACCAAACACTTGCTTTAATCAATACATGCATGTCTATTTAAATGCAAGTTCTCCATACAAACACTTGTTGAAACCATACATGCGCCTGTTTGAATGCAAGTAACCTCACACATACCAAACACTTGCTTTGAAACCATACATGCATGTCTATTTGAAGGCAAGTACACTCACACATACCAAACAGTTTCATGGCTTTAAAGACACTTCGAGGAAAAGGCACGAATGGAGTTGCACCTCAAATACTTTTCACTCAATGTTGAAATAGAATAGGAAGCACCCCCTACGACTTAGACGTTGTAGAAACCCAATTTCTTGTGAGTCTATAATCACGATGACACCGGTTCTGAAACCCATGGCTGGCTAAGGTGTTTTCATAACCTTGTACTCTTAGGACAGGTACTTCACTTTGCTTTCCTCACTTGACTCAAATATGAATGGGGAAAATTCGCTAGTAGGTAGGAAAATATCGTGTCAGATTGTTAGTACGAGGCGTCTTACAGGTTGCTATACTGTATATTTTTCAGGAAGGAGAGAAAGACTTTGAATGAAATGGCCGCTGGGGGATAAATGATGTACAGTCGGTGAGCCTGCACTTGTGCGTGGATACATGGACTGCGAATTCACCTGTTATATTTATCTTTACATTAAAACAGAATATCTTCTTGACATTTGCCCTGTCAAATGTCATTTTCGTTGACTTAAACTAATATTATGACAATAGACAATATTACATTTAGGGGGGAGGGGAGGGGGGTCCTATGTGCAATAGGTTAATTCAAATATTTTATTTTGAATAACTCTTGTGTTTACAATGTCTTTTTAAAGAAAGACAAATAATACCAAAAAATGAAAAGCATTTTATTCCTAAGTTTGATAACTAAAGATAAAAACAAGATTTGACGTGGTTTTAATTTATTATTTTAAACTCAAATTATTATTATAGGGTTAATTAATGTTTGTCCTCATACTTGTTTAAATAATCATCAACAGCGACGTCTTCAAAAAAGCATCATCATCTCTTCTCTTCTTTTTTTTTCCTACACTACAGAGGGTAAAGTCCTAAATTGTTCAGTCGATTTCTCAGCCCTGGCTGAACGAATTGACGCAGGTTTACGGAATTTAAACAGCAAACATACGTCCACCGTGCAAAGCTCATCAATGACGCTCGTACTTGGCAGTCGGAAGAATACAAAAAGAGACAACCGGAAGACAAAGATCAAAGCACCGCTAGAAATAGTGATTCTGTGGAAACTAACAGACCGGCTGAATTTTGCTTCCATCGCCTGAGGCTAATAATTACAAAAGGGCACTGCGGACATCTTTCGAAAAGAAAATCACGTCAAAAGAGAGTGACTCAAGAAACCGACAAGAAGACAACGAAGTTGGCTATGGGGATGAGTATGATGATCGTCATGCAACCGTTGTTTAAGCCATAATTGGCTGCGTCTTACAGGCCACCAGCTACTTCCGAGATTCCAGTCGTGTCATGGAGGAAATTTGTCCAACACTGGAATTCTGGTTGAAGAGCAAAAACGACCTCAAACGAGACTTCTGGGGATCATCAAAGTGTTCTTATACCAGAATAACACAATTTCTTAGACAAGCTGCGACTGACCAATAACATCCAAAATAACTTAGGGATTCCAGGCAATATCCAGGATGCAAGCAGTTTCTTCAATTCCATGTGAGGCCAGAAGCAGAGGTCTGAAAGAGTGTAAGCTGTCGTCCTCTGCTTTAGGTGGCTCTGGAAACCATTGTTAAAAATGGCAGTCAGTTGTTGGAGGTAAGTGTGCACTAGCACTTGCTGTTAGTGTGTTGTTGTTGTTGTTGTTGGGTAGTTTGGAGGAGTTTGTTTTGTTTTCGTTTTTTTGTTTGTTTGTTGTTTTTTATGATTTGCTCTGTTATCATTGTGTTTTGTTCTGTTTTCGGTTTGTTTTGTTGGATTTTTTTTAATGATTTGGTAATATATATATTTTTTTTTATTTCTTTTTTCTTTTTAATCTTGGGAAGAGAGGTTCTTGATAATTTGTCTTTGTTATTCGTTTAAATCATCATGGCGTTTTTCTTATTAGCTAACT
>JAXRKP010000441.1:202500-225000 GCA_037039925.1 Doris montereyensis | reverse complement strand
ATGATGATCTGTTTATGATATTTATCTATATGATGTTATGATGATTGCTGATGATGCCAGTGATAATGATGATTATTACACAAAACCATGTGTTCTGCCAGCCGCTTTACAATTACAAACATCTATTATTATTATTGTTTCATCCATATTAATTATTAACAAAGACATCGTCTAGACTGGCCTGAAAGGTAGAAAGGTAGTAGTAGTAGTAGTAGTAGAAGTTGAGTACAACAGTAATGTAGTAGGAGTGCATCTGACAGCTTTGATAAGTTTCTCGCATCCGTGCCAAATCATTAGAAAACTAGTGCCAATCTACCTACAACGTAAAGAGAGGAGTCTTCTCTCTCTTTCTCTCTCTGCTAGGCTAGTGGTTAGGCAGTAGTAAAGGGAGTAAAATGAAACATACAGGGAAAGAGAGTCGTATTAGTAGTAGTAGTAGTGATAGTAGTAGTGGTAGTAGTAGTAGTAGTAGAGAGAGAGAGAGTAGTAGTAGAGAGAGAGAGTGAGAGAGTAGTAGGAGTAGTAGTAGAGGAACAGGAGTAGAGATAATTATATATGCATGTAGTAGTATTATTATTAATAAGGATAATAATAATATTAATAATAATTAATAATAATATAATAATAAGATTGTAATAATAAAGAGAGAGAGAGGGGAGGGAGAGAGAGGGGGGAAAGGGAGGGATATTATTAATAATAATAATAATAAAGATAATAAGAATATTAATAATAATTAATAATAAAGAATAATAATAATAATAATAATAATAATAATAATAATAATAATAATAATAATAATAATAATAATAATAATAATAATAATAAGAATAATAATAATAATAAATAATAATAATAATAATTCTTTGATATTTGATCCACATCCAGAAAAAATTAATTATATGCGCACGGACCCTTCCTTTATCAAATTATCAGAAAATGTTTCAAACTGCTGGGCTTGAACCCCCGATCTTTGATGTATTATTATTAGCCATTATTATTCATTATTATTATTATCTTTAGTAGTATTAGTAGTATCTTTTTAAGCTACGTATTAACAAGGGAAATAACCTGATAATCATGATGATAATCATGATAATAATCAATGTTGAGTAGTGAGTGATGATGATGATTATGATGGCTGATGACAAGTTGTCCTTAATTTAGCGCTCTAAATAATACCTTTTTAGATCCTGACTCTAGCGTCCACTGTGGGGGGAGGGGGAGGTTAGTAGACATTATGAAGAGTATTCATCAGACCATTATTATTCATCGTATGATCATTCATTGTTATTTAGCGTATCATCGATGTTTTGCTGACATACATTTAATCCTATGTTTTGACTTCCCTACGTCCACCCCAACTTTATTCATCATATGTTTTACTGACAAACATTATGACAGATCATCATAATTTACATCATGACGGGGTATTTTGTGTCTGTGTTTTACTGACAGACATTAATGACAGAGGATTCATGATGTATGTTTCTAAGATGATGATGACATTATGACAGAGGTATTCATCGTATGTTTTACTGACAGCCATAAATATGACAGAGGTATTCATCGTATGTTTTACTGTCAGACATTATGACAAAGGTATTCATCATTATGTTTTACTGAGACATTATGACAATAGGTATTCATCATATGTTTTACTGACAGACATTATGACAGGGGTATTCATCATATGTTTTACTGACAGAAATTATAATCAGACGTATTCATCGTATGTTTTGACTTATAATAATTAATAATATTCATAATATGTTTAATAATAACAGACATTATGACAATAGGTATTCATAATAATAACAATATGTTTTACTGACAGACATTATGACAGAGGTATTCATCGTATGTTTTACTGACAGACATTATGACAGAGGTATTCATCGTATGTTTTACTGACTTTATATTACATTATGACAGATTTATCATATGTTTTAATGACAGACATTATGACAAAGGTATTCATCATATGACATTACTGACAGACATTATGACATTATGACAAGGTATTCATCATATGTTTTACTGACAGACATTATGACAGGGGTATTCATCATATGTTTTACTGACAGACATTATGACAGGGCATGTTTTAGCAGACATTATGACAGAGGTATTCAGCATATGTTTTAGCTGACAGACATTATGACAAAGGTATTCATATTATGTTTAACATATTCATCATAATAATAATGACAAGCATATGTTTTACTGACAGACATTATGACAGAGGTATTCATCGTATGTTTAACTGACAGAATTATTCATAATAACAGACATTCATCATATGTTTTACTGACAGACATTATGACAGAGGTATTCATCGTATGTTTTACTGACAGACATTATGACAGAGGTATTATTACTGACGTATGTTTTACTGACAGACATTAATGACGACAGAGGTATTCATCATATGTTTTACTGACATAACATTATGATGAGGAGATGATGATATTCATCATGATGTGATGATTATGATGATCATTATGACAAAGTTGTCCTTTAATCATATGTTTTAATGACTGACTCTATCCAAACGGTATTCGTATATGTTTAACTGACAGACATTATGACAGACGTATACATCATATGTTTTACTGACATATATTATGACAGAGGTGTTCATCGTATGTTTTTACTGACAGACATTATGACAGAGGTATTCATAGCATGTTTAACTGACAGACATTATGACAGAGATATACATCGTATGTTTAACTTATGACAGACAGACAGTATTACTGACAGACATATGACAAAGGTATTCATATATTTTAACTGACAGACATTATGACAGAGGTATTCATCATATGTTTTACTGACAGACATTATGATAGAGGTATTCATCCTATGTTTTACTGACAGACATTATGATAGAGGTATACATCGTATGTTTTCCTGACAGACATTATGATAGTGGTATTCATCGTATGTTTTACTGACAGACATTATGACAGAGGTATTCATCATATGTTTTACTGACAGACATTATGACAGAGTTATACATCGTATGATTTACTGACAGACATTATGTTTTACTGACAGAGACAGACGTATTCATCGTATGTTTTGCTGACAGACATTATGACATATTCATGACAGACGTATTCATAGTATTGTTTTTACTGACAGAAATTATGGCAGAGATATTCATAGTATGTTTTACTGACAGACATTATGACAGAGGTATTCATAGTATGTTTAACTGACAAACATTATGACAGGTATACATCAAATATTTATGACAGACGACAGGCATTATGACAGAGTTATACAGAGGTATTCATCGTATGTTTTACTGACAGACATTATGACAGAAGTATTCATAGTATGTTCAACTCAAAGACATTATGACACATGTATTCATAGTATGTTTTACTGACAGACATTATGACAGAGATATACATGGACAGACATTATGATAGAGGTATTCACATGTACCTTTGTTTTACAGACAGACATTATGACAGACATTATGATATACATCGTATGTTTTACAGACAGATAGTATGACAGAGATATACATCGATGTTTAACATTATGACAGAGATATACATCGTATAGATTTTCATCAGACAGACATGATGACAAAGATATACATCGTATGTTTTGCTGACAGACATTATGACAGACGTATTCATAGTATTGTTTTTACAGACAGATATGGCAGAGATATATCGTACATTTTACTGACATACATTATGACAGACGTATTCATAGTATGTTTAACTGACAAACATTATGACAGGTGTATACATCAAATATTTTACCGACAGGCATTATGACAGAGGTATACATCGTATGTTTTACAGACAGACATTATGACAGAAGTATATACATGTATGTTCAACTCAAGACATTATGACAAACACTAGTATGTTTTACAGACAGACATGACAAAGATATACATCGTATGTTTTACAGACAGACATTATGACAGAGGTATTAACATCGTATGTTTTACAGACAGACACAGAGATATGACAGATGTATATATCGTATGTTTTACAGACAGACACTATGACAGAGATATATATCGTATGTTTTACAGACAAACATTATGACAGATGTATATATCGTATGTTTTACTGACAGGCACTATGACAGAGACAGTATATATCGGACAAACATATGACAGAGAGTTTATCCTACAGACAGACACTATGACAGAGGTATATCGTATGTTTTGACAAATAGGGCACTATGACAAATGTAAACATCGTATGTTTTACAGATAGGCACTATGACAGATGTAAACATCGTATGTTTTACAGATAGGCACTATGACAGATGTATATATCGTATGTTTTACAGATAGGCACTATGACAGATGTATATATCGTATGTTTTGCAGATAGGCACTATGACAGATGTATATATCATACGTTTTACAGATAGGCACTATGACAGATGTATATATCGTATGTTTTACAGATAGGTACTATGACAGATGTATATATCGTATGTTTTACAGATAGGCACTATGACAGATGTATATCGTATATATATGACAGATGTATATATCGTATGTTTTACAGATAGGTACTATGACAGATGTATATATCGTATGTTTTACAGATAGGCACTATGACAGATGTATATATCATACATTTAACAGATAGGCACTATGACAGAGGTATATATCATATGTTTTACAGATAGGCACTATGACAGATGTATATATCATACGTTTTACAGATAGGCACTATGACAGATGTATATATCATATGTTTTACAGATAGGCACTATGACAGATGTATATATCGTATGTTTTACAGATAGGCACTATGACAGATGTATATATCGTATGTTTTACAGATAGGCACTATGACAGATGTATATATCATACGTTTTACAGATAGGCACTATGACAGAGGTATATATCATCAGATATGTTTTACAGATAGGTACTTTGACAGATGTATATATCGTATGTTTTACAGATAGCCACTATGACAGATGTATATATCGTATGTTTTACAGATAGGCACTATGACAGATGTATATATCGTATGTTTTACAGATAGATACTATGACAGATGTATATATCGTATGTTTTACAGATAGCCACTATGACAGATGTATATATCGTATGTTTTACAGATAGGCACTATGACAGATGTATATATCATCATATGTTTTACAGATAGGCACTATGACAGATGTATATATCATATGTTTTACAGATAGGCACTATGACAGATGTATATATCGTATGTTTTACAGATAGCCACTATGACAGATGTATATATCGTATGTTTTACAGATAGCCACTATGACAGATGTACATATCATATGTTTTACAGATAGGCACTATGACAGATGTATATATCGTATGTTTTACAGATAGGCACTATGACAGATGTATATATCGTATGTTTTACAGATAGGCACTATGACAGATGTATATATCAGTATGTTTTACAGATAGGTACTATGACAGAGGTATATATCATACGTTTTACAGATAGGCACTATGACAGAGGTAAATATTGTATGTTTTACAGATAGGCACTATGACAGAGGTAAACATTGTATGTTTTACAAATAGCCACTATGACAGAGGTAAACATCGTATGTTTTACAAATAGCCACTATGACAGAGGTAAACATCGTATGTTTTACAAATAGCCACTATGACAGAGGTAAACATTGTATGTTTTACAAATAGCCACTATGACAGAGGTAAACATCGTATGTTTTACAAATAGCCACTATGACAGAGGTAAACATCGTATGTTTTACAAACAGGACTATGACAGATGTATATATCATATGTTTTACAGATAGGCACTATGACAGATGTATATATCGTATGTTTTACATATAGGCACTATGACAGATGTATATATCATACGTTTTACAGATAGGCACTATGACAGATGTATATATCGTATGTTTTACAGATAGGCACTATGACAGATGTATATATCGTATGTTTTACAGATAGGCACTATTACAGATGTATATATCATACGTTTTACAGATAGGCACTATGACAGATGTATATATCGTATGTTTTACAGATAGGCACTATGACAGATGTATATATCGTATGTTTTACAGATAGGCACTATGACAGAGGTAAACATCGTATGTTTTACAGATAGGCACTATGACAGAGGTAAACATTGTATGTTTTACAGATAGCCACTATGACAGAGGTAAACATTGTATGTTTTACAGATAGGCACTATGACAGAGGTAAACATTGTATGTTTTACAGATAGCCACTATGACAGAGGTAAACATCGTATGTTTTACAGATAGGCACTATGACAGAGGTAAACATCGTATGTTTTACAGATAGCCACTATGACAGAGGTAAACATCGTATGTTTTACAGACAGGCACTATGACAGAGTAAACATTGTATGTTTTACAGATAGCCACTATGACAGAGGTAAACATCGCATGTTTTGCAGATAGCCACTATGACAGAGGTAAACATTGTATGTTTTACAGATAAGCACTATGACAGATGTATATATCGTATGTTTTACAGATAGGTACTATGTCAGATGTATATATCGGTTTTACAGATAGGTACTATGACAGATGTATATATCGTATGTTTTACAGATAGGTACTATGACAGATGTATATATCGTATGTTTTACAGATAGCCACTATGACAGATGTATATATCGTATGTTTTATAGGTACTATGACAGATGTATATATCGTATGTTTTACAGATAGCCACTATGACAGATGTATATATCGTATGTTTTACAGATAGGTACTAGATGTATATATCGTATGTTTTACAGATAGCCACTATGACAGATGTATATATCGTATGTTTTACAGATAGCCACTATGACAGATGTATATATCATATGTTTTACAGATAGCCACTATGACAGATGTATATATCATATGTTTTACAGATAGGCACTATGACAGATGTATATATCATATGTTTTAGAGATAGGCACTATGACAGATGTATATATCATATGTTTTACAGATAGGCACTATGACAGATGTATATATCATATGTTTTACAGTTAGCCACTATGACAGATGTATATATCATATGTTTTACAGATAGGTACTATGACAGATGTATATATCATATGTTTTACAGATAGGCACTATGACAGATGTATATATCATATGTTTTACAGATAGGCACTATGACAGATGTATATATCGTATGTTATGCTGACAGACATTGTGATAGAGGTATACAGCGTATGTTTTGCCGTCAGACACTAGGACAGAGGCGTAGATGAGATTTCTGTTTACATAGCGATTGTTTTGAATATAATGTAATCCGATAGAATTGTGCAACATAGAATCAAACAGAAGTTAAAATTCGTATTTAATGACAATGTTAGTTAAAGAAGAGACAAAAAAGAAGACGAAAAAGGAATCGAAGGGGAACAACTGGTAAATTAAGTATATTTGTACAATTACTGATTGTTCCTCTTAGAATGTCTATTTAGTATGTTTTTTATTTGTCTATCTTGTTTGATTCATTGTTGATTATTTCAGTTATCATATAACTGTTTGATTGTGTGTTGCATTGCTTTCAGTTGATTTTTAATGTTTCGAAGGGTCATGGGGGGGTGCTTTCGTTTGTTTGTTTGCTTGTATTGTACGTACGTGTGTGTATGTGTATGTAGGTTTTGTGTACAGTGAGATTGACGGTGGTTGATGCAGTGGCGGTTATAAGGATGAGGAGGAGGATTTGGATGCCGACGACGAGGCCCATAACATTGAAGACTACGATAATAAAGATGATGGTGGGGGTGATAATGGTAATAACGATGACGGCGATGAGGATGTTGTTGATGATGATGATGAGGAGGAGGGGGAGGAGGAGGAGGAGGAGGAGGAGGAGGAGGAGGAGGCAGAGAGTAATGATGAGGATGGGGATGACGGGGATGATAATGATGATCGTGATAATACAGATGATGATGATGATGATGAAGATGCTGATGATTCTGATGACGATGATGATGGTGGTGATGATGATGATGATGATGATGATGATGATGATGATGATGATGGTGATGATGATAATGATGATGATGATGATGATTGATGATGATGATAATGAAAATGATATGCTTTGTTATGAGTGGTATTGTTGTAATTTTGTTTTTCTTTGAGTTTTTTAATTTCTTTGTGTTTGTGCTTTTTGCCTGTTAAGCGTGGTTTCATTTACAAGAACAATTGATTAGATGAACTTAATGTATGCAGGGTTCGAATTACGCTCTAACGAAAAAAACTATTAAGAGTGCATAATTTTCAAAAAGAAATGTTATCTATGCTTAATTTGAAATGGTTGCTTTTGTAATTCCGACCTTTTGTCACAGGCTCATTCCAACACTGACAAGTGGAACGTCACCGAATGTGGGGAGATGGCAAGTATTGAATTCCATTGAGGAGGGGGAGGAGGGGGATGGCAAGTATTGAATTCCATTGAGGAGGGGAGGGAGGGGGGATGGCAAGTATTGAATTCGGAGGGGGAGGGAGGGATGGATGGGTGTATTGAATTCCATTGAGGAGGGGAGGGAGGGGGATGGCAAGTATTGAATTCCATTGAGGAGGGGGAGGGAGGGGGATGGGGAGAGTAATTCAATCTAGTGAACCTCACTTACAGTATTCAAAGCCAGAAATGTACTCAATTAAATTTTCTGATACGCATAACCACAAAGGTGAATATTCTTGGCTTCTACGCCTCCACCTGTCTTTGATGATAAGTAAAGCTTAAGTGATTTCCTTGTCTCAAGGTAAAAACACTTCACAAATATTTGTGATCTTCCTTCCGACTTCCGATTTTATCCAATCAACTTCCTCGTACTTGCTACCCCCTCCCCCATCCTTCCTTTCACACCCACCTTTCCCACAACTACATATTCATCCACATGTTTCCACAAATATATGCCCAACTTCACATTCGTTACAAATACATGCCCAAATTCATGTTTATTACAAATGCACACTGAACTGAAAATACATACCCAACTTCACGTTTGTTACATTGTTACAAATACATACCCAACTTCACGTTTGTCACAAATACATAAATTCACGTTTGTCACAAATACAACTTTCACGTTTGTTAAAATACATACCCAACTTCACGTTTGTTACAAATACATACCCAACTTCACGTTTGTTACAAATACATACCCAACTTCACGTTTGTTACAAATACATACCCAACTTCACGTTTGTTACAAATACATACCCAACTTCACGTTTGTTACAAATACATACCCATCTTCACTGTTGTTACAAATACATACCCATCTTCACGTGTGTTACAAATACATACCCACCTTCACGTGTGTTACAACATGCCCAACTTCACGTTTGTTACAAATACATACCCAACTTCACGTGTGTTATAAATACATACCCAACTTAACGTTTGTTATAAATACATACCCAACTTCACCAGCTATTTAACAAATACATAAACATGCAACGTTTGTTATAAATATATACCCAACTTACCAGTTACGTACCCAACTTAATACATGTTTCCCACAAATACATACCCAATTTCACGTTTCCCACAAAACATGCCCAACTTCATGTTTCTTACAAATACATGTCCAATTTCATGTTTCTTGCAAATACATGCCCAACTTCATGTTTCTTACAAATACATGCCCAATTTCATGTTTTTACAAATACATGCCCAATTTCATGTTTTACAAATACATGCCCAACTTCATGTTTCTTAAGCATGCCAAATGTTTACAAATACATGCCAAATTTCATGTTTCTACAAATACATGCCCAATTTCATACAAATACATGCCAAATTTCTCTTACAAATGCATGCCAAATTTCATGTTTCTACAAATACATGCCAAATTTCATGTTTCTTACAAATACATGCCCAATTTCATGTTTCTTACAAATACATGCCCAATTTCATGTTTCTTACAAATACATGCCCACTCTCATGTTTACAAATACATGCCCACTTTCATGTTTCTACAAATACATGCCCACCTTCATGTTTCTTACAAATACATGCCCAATTTCATGTTTCTTACAAATACATGCCCAATTTCATGTTTCTTACAAATACATGCCCAATTTCATGTTTCTTACAAATACATGCCCAACTTCATGTTTCACAAAACATGAACATTTCACGTTTCCCACAAATACAAACTTATCCACATGTTTTTCACAAATACATACCCAACTTTATGTTTCTTACAAATGCATACCTGTGAACCACACGTTTCCCACAAATACAAACTGCCACATTTTTTCACAAATACATACCCAACTTTATGTTTCTTACAAATGCATACCCATCCACACGTTTCCCACAAATACATGCCCATTCACACGTTTCTTACAAATACATGCCAACTTCACGTTTCCCCACAAATAAATGTCCAACTTCATGTTTCCCACCAATACATGCCAACTTCATGTCTTCAACAAATATATACCAAACTTTACGTTTCTTACAAATACATGCCCATCCACACATTTCTTATAAATACATGCCCAATTTCTCACGTTTATTCCACATACATGCTTCATCCACATGCTTCCCACAAATACATACTCATCCACAAGTTTCCCAAACATATATGTCCATTCACACGTTTCCTAGAAATACAGGCAAACTACACGTTTCCCACAAATATATGTCCAACGTCATGTTTCCCACCAATACATACTAACTTGATGTTTCCCACAAATATATGCCCAACTTGACGTTTTTTTACAAATACATGCTTTCTCGTTTTTTTACAAATACATGCTCAACTTCTCGTTTTTTTACAAATACATGCTCAACTTCTCGTTTTTTTACAAATATATGCCCAACTTGACGTTTTTTTACAAATACATGCCCAACTTGACGTTTTTTTACAAATACATGCCCAACTTCTCACGTTTTTTTGCAAATACATGCCCAACTTCACGTTTTTTTTACAAATACATGCCCAACTTCACGTTTACAAATACAAATACATGCCCAAAGACACGTTTTTTTCCAATACATGCCCAAAGACACGTTTACTTAAAATACATGCCCATCCACACGTTTCTTCCACTTACATGCCCATTTACACGTTTCTTATAAATACATGCCCATCCACACGTTTCCTACACTTACATGCCCATCCACACGTTTCCTACAAATACATGCCCATCCACAAGTTTCCTACACTTACATGCCCATCCACAAGTTTCCTACACTTACATGCCCATTTACACGTTTCTTACACTTACATGCCCATCCACACGTTTCCTACAAATACATGCCCATCCACAAGTTTCTTACAAATACATGCCCATCCACAAGTTTCCTACACTTACATGCCCATCCACAAGTTTCTACAATTACATGCCCATCCACAAGTTTCCTACACTTACATGCCCATCCACAAGTTTCCTACAAATACATGCCCATCCACAAATACATGCCCATCCACAAGTTTCCTACAAATACATGCCCATCCACAAGTTTCCTACAAATACATGCCCATCCACAAGTTTCCTACAAATCCATGCCCATCCACACGTTTCTTACAAATACATGCCCATCCACAAGTTTCTACAAATACATGCCCATCCACAAGTTTCCTACAAAATACATGCCCATCCACAAATTTCCTACAAATACATGCCCATCCACAAGTTTCCTACACTTACATGCCCATCCACAAATTTCCTACACTTACATGCCCATCCACACGTTTCTACAAATACATGCCCATCCACAAGTTTCCCACACTTACATGCCCATCCACAAGTTTCCTACACTACATGCCCATCTACAAGTTTCTTACAAATACATGCCCATCCACACGTTTCCAAATACATGCCCATCCACACGTTTCCTACAAATACATGCCCATCTACACGTTTCTTACAAATACATGCCCATCCACAAGTTTCCTACACTTACATGCCCATCCACAAGTTTCTACATTTACATGCCCATCCACAAGTTTCCTACACTTACATGCCCATCCACAAGTTTCCAACACTTATGCCCATCCACATGTTTCTACAAAAATACATGCCCATCCACATGTTTCTACAAATACATGCCCATCCACAAGTTTCCTACAAATACATGCCCATCCACATGTTTCCTACAAATACATGCCCATCCACACATTTTTCCAAAAATTTGCCCATTCACACATTTCCTTTGCCCATTCACACATTTCCTACAAAAATTTGCCCATTCACACATTTCCTACAAAAATTTGCCAATTCACACATTTCTTACAAAAATTTGCCCATTCACATGTTTACAAAAATTTGCTCCATTCACATGTTTCTTACAAAATTTGCCCATTTTCTTACAAAAATTAGTTCCATTCACATGTTTCTTACAAAAATTTGCCCATTCACATGTTTCTTACAAAAATATGCCCATTCACATGTTTCCCACACATGTTTCTTACAAAAATATCCACATGTTTCACACAAAATAGACCCGTCCACACGTTCCCTACAAATACATACTAAACTTTACGTTTCTTACAAATACATACCAAACTTCACGTTTCTTACAAATACATAACAAACTTCACGTTTCTTACAAATACGTGCCAAACTTCACTTCACGTTTCTACAAATACGTGCCAAACTTCACGTTTCTACAAATACATACCAAAACTTCACGTTTCTACAAATACGTGCCAAACTTCACGTTTCTTACAAATACATGCCCAACTCCACGTTTCATACAAATACATGCCCAACTTCACGTTTTTGCAAATACGTACCCAACTTCACGTTTCTTACAAATACATACCAACTCCACGTTTCTTACAAACACATGCCCAACTTCACGTTTCTTACAAATACGTACCCAACTTCACGTTTCTTACAAATATGTGCCCGACTTCACGTTTCTTACAGATAGCATTCACACGTTTTCCACAACTACATGGGCTACCCATTCTCACGTAAACATGTGTAGCGTTACAGTGACAGAGCTACGTAATCCTTGTCCTCTTGCTTATCTTATCTCTTTACATTAACACATGCCTTGTCAAGAACTCAAGTAAACAAGACTCTACTTCTCTATTAACCGTGGCATTAATTCAAAACTAAACTCGTCCTATAAACCCTCCATGTCCCTCTTTGAAATGCCCACTCAATCTCTGTTCAACTAGGCCAAACTGGTTGCCATCCATATTTATATAACAGGGTTACGTCAACGCTATTTTCAGACATGATATCATCATATCTCCTCGATGTTGCCAGCAATTAACCCACTTAAGGGGACATAATGCAGGTGGCGCGAGGTGCCCACATATGTCAAAGCAGTGACGTATCATAACTCCAACATGTGCCACGATTTCTTATGAGCGTCAGCTTCGTTCTACTTAGTATGTTCGGAATGTCTGCGGTATAACTAGGTCAAGTTTTGTCTCTTTCCGTTCACAAGGTAGAAGAACAAATCAAATCAAAAGAATCAATAAGAGAAACCACAAGAGAATAGATAGTATAAGACAACCAATAAGAGAGCCGATAAGAGAACCGATAAGACAACCAATAAGAGAACCAATAAAAGAACAATTAAGAGAACCGATAAGACAACCAATAAGAGAATCAATAAGAGAACCGATAAGAAAATCAATAAGAGAACCGATAAGAGAATCAATAAGAGAACCGATAAGAAAATCAATAAGAGAACCGATAAAAGAATCAATAAGAGAACCGATAAGATAAGAGAATCAATAAGAGAACCGATAAGAGCATCAATAAGAGAACCGATAAAAGAATCAATAAGAGAACCGATAAAAGAATCAATAAGAGAACCGATAAAAAGAAGAGAACCGATAAGAGAATCAATAAGAGAACCGATAAGAGAATCAATAAGAGAACCGATAAGAGAATCAATAAGAGAACCGAACCGATAAGAGAATCAATAAGAGAACCGAACAACCAATATCAAGAGAATCAAAGAATCAAGAGAACCGATAAGAGAATCAATAAGAGAACCGATAAGAGAATCAATAAGAGAACCGATAAGAGAATCAATAAGAGAACCGATAAGAAAATCAATAAGAGAACCAACTTTTCCGTAAGATGTGTCGGTCTTATGTCTATGTTGCCCCCCCCTTCCTCCCCAAACACCGCATTCACTGGCAACCACCACCTTCTTTTTTATCAGCTGTTAAACTTTCTCAAACCCGATGTGGCGTTTTCAAAACAAAGGTTGCATTTTCAAAACGGATGTGGCGTTTTCAAACCCGATGTGGCATTCTTTAAACAAATGTGATTTCCCAAACCAGATGTAACGTTTTCAAACCCAATGTAACGTTCTTAAAAACCGATGTAGCGTTTTCAAACCCAATGTAGTGTTTTCAAACCTGATGTAGTGTTCTCAAACCCGATGTAGCGTTTTAGATCCAAACTCCGATGTGGCGTTTTCAAACCCAATGTAGTGTTCTCAAACCCGATGTGGCGTTTTCAAACCCGATGTAGTGTTCTCAAACCCGATGTGGCGTTTTCAAACCCGATGTAGTGTTCTCAAACCCGATGTGGCGTTTTCAAACCCGATGTAGTTCTCAAACCCGATATAGCGTTCTCAAACCCGATGTAGTTTTTCCAGATCTCAAACCCGATATTCTCAAACCCAATTGGCGTTTTTAGATCCAATGTGGCGTTTTCAAACCCAATGTGGCATTATCAAAACAAATTTGGTTCTCAAACCCGATCTAGTGTTCTCAAACCCGATGTACCGTTTTTTAACCCAATGTGGCGTTTTCAAATCCGATGTGGCGTTTTCAAAACCGATATGGCGTTTTCAAACCCGATGTGACGTTTTCAAACCCGATATGACGTTTTCAAACCCGATGTGGCGTTTTCAAACCCGATATGACGTTTTCAAACCTGATGACGTTTTCAAACCCGATGTGACGTTTTCAAACCCGATGTGACGTTTTCAAACCCGATATGACGTTTTCAAACCTGATATGACGTTTTCAAACCCGATATGACGTTTTCAAACCCGATATGACGTTTTCAAAACCCGATATGATGTTTTCAAACCCGATGTGATGTTTTCAAACCTGATGTGATGTTTTCAAACCTGATGTAGCGTTCTTAAACAAGATGTAGCATTCTGAAACCCGGTGTGGCGTTCTCAAACACAATTTGGCGTCCTCAAACCCGATGTGGCGTTCTCAAACCCGATGTGGCGTTCTCAAACCCGATGTGGCGTTCTGAAACCCGATATGGCGTTCTGAAACCCGATATGGCGTTCTGAAACCTGATGTGGCGTTCTGAGCGTTCTGAAACCAGATATGGCATTCGCAAAACCAATGTAGTGTTCTCAAACCTGATGTAGTGTTCTCATAAACGATTTGGCGTTCTAAAGCCCGATGTAGTGTTCTCATAAAACGATTTGGCGTTCTATAAACGATTTGGGCGTTCTAAAGCCGATGTAGTGTTCTCATAAACGATTTGGCGTTCTAAAGCCCGATGTAATGTTCTCATAAACGATTTGGCGTTCTCAAACGCCCGGATGTAGTGTTCTCATAAACGATTTGGCGTTCTAAAGCCCGATGTAGTGTTCTCATAAACGATTTGGCGTTCTAAAGCCCGATGTAGTGTTCTCATAAACGATTTGGCGTTCTCAGGCCCGATGTAGTGTTCTCATAAACGATTTGGCGTTCTCATAAACGATTTAGTGTTCTCAAACCCGATATAGTGTTCTCAAGCCCGATGTAGTGTTCTCATAAACGATTTCGCGTTCTCAAGCCCGATGTAGTGTTCTCATAAACGATTTGGCGTTCTCAGGCCCGATGTAGTGTTCTCATAAACGATTTGGCGTTCTCATAAACGATTTGGCGTTCTCAGGCCCGATGTAGTGTTCTCATAAACGATTTGGCGCTTCTCAAGCCCGATGTAGTGTTCTCATAAACGATTTGGCGTTCTCAGGCCCGATGTAGTGTTCTCATAAACGATTTGGCGCTTCTCAACCCCGATGTAGTGTTCTCATAAACGATTTGGCGTTCTCAAGCCCGATGTGGCGTTCTCATAAACGATGTGGTATTCTCATAAACGATTTGGCGTTCTCAAGCCTGATGTAGTGTTCTCAAGCCCGATATAGTGTTATCATGCCCGGTGAGAACAATGTAATGTTCTCAAGCCCGATGTAGTGTTCTTAAGCCCGGTGTAGTGTTCTCAAGCCCGATGTAATTGATGAGAAAAGAAAAACATTTTCGAGTTCTTAGATTCGATGTGTTGTCTCCTTGCAGGCGTTTGACACTTTGCTTTCACAGATGGGTATCTAGGCAGATATTGGAAATAACTGTATGTCTTGATAGATATCACACATCGACATTACAATAGGCAGATGTGTTGTACTTTGAGTCATATGGGTATCTAGACAGATATAAGAAATAATCGTATGTCTTGATAGATATCACACATCGACATTACGGTTTAATAGGCATGGATGTTTGTACTTTGAGTCATATGGGTATCTAGACAGATATAAGAAATAACCGTATGTCTTGATAGATATCACAGATCGACATTATGGTTTAATAGGCATAGATGTGTTGTACTTTGAGTCATATGGGTATCTAGACAGATATAAGAAATAATCGTATGTCTAGACATTATGGTTTATTAGAAATAATGTGTTGTCTTGAGTCATATGGGTATCTAGACATATATTAGAAATAACCGTATGTCTTGATAGATATCACACATCGACATTACGGTTTAATAGAGATGTGTTGTACTTTGAGTCATTGAAAGTTTATTTGTATGATTTAACTTGGGGAAAAGGTGCCAGAACATATAGATGTTGCACGATAACACTACCCCCAGAGATAAGTGTGATAGGTAGAAGGAAACACTTAGCTAAATACAGGAGTCCTCAAAAGAACATAACTCCTACCGATCAAATGTTTCGGCCCTTAACAGTCAACTTCTCTACATTTTAAGGAATCCGAGCCGTACTCAGGTCATGACCAGTGTCTGTTCGACTGTGCGGTAACCCATGACATCGTCCATCCAATTCATTGCTAAGTAACACCGTTCAATGTTGCTGGACTTATTCAGTTGGTCGATCCCTTTTTCTCTCGTCAAATCGTTCTTTATTATTGTCTTTTATTTCTTCTTTTCTACGTTTTAATTTTGTCCCGAAGACAAATAAAATAAGAAGCAAAAACAAAAGATAAAGATGGATTTACAGTCCGTAAAAAAGAAAAAGATGGATTTATAGTCCGTAAAAAAGATAAAAAAAAAAGATGAATTTATAGTCCGTAAAAAAGAAAATATGAATATATAGTCCATAAAAAAGGAAAAGATGGATTTATAGAATAAATATGGATTTATAGTCCATAAAAAGATGGAAAGTCCGTAAAAAAGATGGATTTATAGTAGTCAAATGGATTTATAGTCCGTAAAAAAGATAAATATGGATTTATGTCCGTAAAAAAAAAATGGATTTATAGTCCGTAAAAAAGATAAAAATGGATTTATAGTCCGTAAAAAAGATAAAAATGGATTTATGTCCGTAAAAAAGATAAATATGGATTTATAGTCCCGTAAAAAAGATAAATATGGATTTATGTCCGTAAAAAAGATAAAAATGGATTTATAGTCCGTAAAAAAGATAAATATGGATTTATGTCCGTAAAAAAGATAAAAATGGATTTATAGTTCGTATCTCCGCACAAGTTCGGGCAGTTGACAAATGCAGACTCACCGACTGTACATCATTTATACCCCAGCAGACAATTTCATTCAAAGTCCTCCTCAATTCCCTGGGGAGCATACGGTACAGTCGCCTATTAGGCGCTTGGCACTAACACTCTGACAAGATATTTCTTTACCTATAATAGGTACTCATTCATATCAAATTCAAGTGAGGAAAGCAGAGTGAAGTATGTTTCTTACAAATAGAACATTGTGAAAGAAAACACCTGGGCCAGCAATTGGTGTTGTGTTCATAAACTCACAACACTACGGTTTCACTGCAACGCCTCTTTCTATATTCTCTCTTTCCATTCATTCAAAAGTATGTGTTTACCACGCCTCCTCTCTCCATTCTTTTCAGATCCCCTCATAACATTAGTAGGAGGACACCAAGCAGACCAGGGTCGTGTTGAGATCTACAACAGAGGACAGTGGGGCACCATCTGTCACGTGGATTTAACTCACAGCGAGGCAAACGCCGTGTGCCGCCATCTTGGATTCCCAGGGGGCATATCGGCCGGAGCTGGCTTCTTCGGACGCGGCTCGGGGATCGCGTGGAGACTCAACTCTTCGTGCCTGGCGCCGTCTGCTGTCTGTCCAATCGTGAGGCAACTGGAGGATGTGTTGTTGTGTGACCATGACCGGGACGTGGCGGTTATATGTGGTAAGTGTACTTATGGAATTTCATTTCTGGACTGAACTTGATGAAATATTGCATAGTTATTGTAACAGTAGTTATTATGCGTTTAAAACGTGAGTAAATGTATCATCCTAACGTCTGTCTTCGTGCTTTTTTCGTGATCTAACTCTAATATTATAATGAAGCAATATTCTTTGTGAGTTACAATTTTTGGATATAGCTTGAAGATATAGTCTATCAACCATGTTAAAAATGAGAAGAAGAAGAAGAAAAAGAAGAAGAAAAAGAAGAAGAAAAAGAAAAAGAAAAAGAAGAAGAAGAAAAAGAAAAAGAAGAAGAAGAAGAAGAAGAAGAAGAAGAAGAAGAAGAAGAAGAAGAAGAAGAAGAAGAAGAAGAAGAAGAAGAAGAAGAAGAAGAAGAAGAAGAAGAAGAAGAAGAAGAAGAAGAAGAAGAAGAAGAAGAAGAAGAGAAGAAGAAGAAGAAGAAGAAGAAGAAGAAGAAGAAGTAGAAGTACAACAACAACACATCCCTCATGCTCCCCCCACCCCCAACTTATCCTAAATACACAAATACATATAGGCCCATTCAAAGGTATAACCGAGACACCCAGGCAGTAGGCAGGTGTATGGACACTAGACGGCCCTGTGCTCCATGCCATGAGTCCCCTGCACTCCAGACCCCCAGGCCATGTGCTCCATGCCATGAGTGGTCTCCTGCACTAAACGGCCATGTGCTGAATGCCATGAGTCTCCTGCACTAGACGGCCCTGTGCTCCATGCCATGAGTCTCCTGCACTAGACGGCCCTGTGCTCCATGCCATGAGTCTCCTGCACTAGACGGCCCTGTGCTCCATGCCATGAGTCTCCTGCACTAGACGGCCATGTGCTCCATGCCATGAGTCCCCTGCACTAGACGGCCATGTGCTCCATGCCATGAGTCTCCCCTGCAACAGACGGCCATGTGCTCCATGCCATGATGGCCATGTGCCCATGCCATGAATGTGACTCCATGCCATGAGTCTCCTGCACTAGACGGCCATGTGCTCCATGCCATGAGTCCCCTGCACTAGACGGCCATGTGCTCCATGCCATGAATCCCCTGTACTAGACGGCCATGTGCTCCATGCCATGAATCCCCTGCACTGACGGCCATGTGCTCCATGCCATGAGTCCCCTGCACTAGACGGCCATGTGCTCCATGCCATGAGTCCCCTGCACTAGACGGCCATGTGCTCCATGCCATAAGTCCCCTGCACTGGACGGCCATGTGCTCCATGCCATGAGTCTCCTGCACTAGACGGCCATGTGCTCCATGTCATGAGTCCCACTGACACTCCATGACGAGCCCCTGCACTAGACGGCCATGTGCTCCATGCCATGAGTCCCCTGCACTAGACGGCCATGTGCTCCATGCCATGAGTCCCCTGCACTAGATGGCTCCATGCCATGAGTCTCACTAGACGGCCATGCCATGCCAGAGTCTCCTGCACTAGATGGCCATGTGCTCCATGCCATGAGTCCCCTGCACTAGACGGCCATGTGCTCCATGCCATGAGTCTCCTGCACTAGACGGCCCTGTGCTCCATGCCATGAGTCCCCTGCACTAGACGGCCATGTGCTCCATGCCATGAGTCTCCTGCACTAGACGGCCATGTGCTCCATGCCATGAGTCCCCTGCACTAGACGGCCATGTGCTCCATGCCATGAGTCCCCTGCATCGCCATGTGCTCCATGCCATGAATCGCTGCACTAGACGGTCATGTGCTCCATGCCATGAATCCCCTGCACTAGACGGCCATGTGCTCCATGCCATGAGTCCCCTGCACTAGACGGCCATGTGCTCCATGCCATGAGTCCCCTGCACTAGACGGCCATGTGCTCCATGCCATAAGTCCCTGCACATGACGGCCATGTGCTCCATGCCATGAGTCTCCTGCACTAGACGGTCATGTGCTCCATGCCATGAATCCTGCAGACGGGCCATGTGCTCCATGTCATGAGTCCCCTGCACTAGACGCCATGTGCTCCATGCCATGAGTCCCTGCACTAGACGGCCATGTGCTCCATGCCATGAGTCCCCTGCACTAGACGGCCATGTGCTCCATGCCATGAGTCCCCTGCACTAGACGGTCATGTGCTCCATGCCATGAGTCTCCTGCACTAGACGGTCATGTGCTCCATGCCATGAGTCTCCTGCACTAGACGGCCCTGTGCTTCTCAAGGTGGCAGCCTCACAACTTATCTAGGGTACAATGGGCTGATTCCCTGCTGACCCAAGACAAAGAGATTCAGAGAACTAAAGATACGATACTGGACGGACCTTTCGTAGATGACCTTGGAAACGAACACCAACTTTGATTTTTTGAATCATGAAATGTCAGGGTGGACAAATTTAGTGTCGACATCTCGACTATCACGAAAACCAAGAAAAGAGAGTAAGGTAGAGAAAATGTAGGACAAAATCATACTTTAATCTTCTCCAAAGTAGATGTAAAATATAAAGAGCTGGAGCAGAGTAGGCCTCCTACTGCATAAAAGTTATGGAAAGTATTAGAAAGTTGTTGTAAAACAGCAAGGACGTCCACGGCTATTTAAACCAAAGGAAAGAGAAATCAAATTATTAACAGTTTATGGACCATATGACGTCTATGGCTATTTAAACCAAAGGGAAGAGAAATCAAATTATTAACAGCTTATGGACGATAGAAGAAAAAGATATATTTGAAAACAATTTACAAATAGCTGCAGAGAATCTCAAACTCAAACAGGAACCAATAGTTTTAGGAGATTTAAGCGCTAGAGTAGGCAACAATGCAGAAACATCAGATGGAATGATAGGTAAAGAAAGAGAGATAATAAAAATTCTCCAAATGGAGAAAGACTAAAAGAGTGTTTTGCCTAAAGACAGAATAACATGAAAATAGCCAACATATTTTTTCCACAGAAAGATATTCACAAATACACAAGAGTAAATGAAAACAGATGTGAAGAGTCAATAAAAATTACTTAATAGTTAGCAGTCACTTTTCAGTTACTTTTTTTTTTTTTACAGTACAATGATTGCTAGAGTTAACAGAGGAGTTGAAATATCTAGTGATATGTCAATATGATTATACCAATGACAAATTTTCATTTAATATCGATACGTGAAGCCTCTTTCTCTTGTACCGTACATATATGTTCTTCCTGTTCTTATTCTCCCCAGACCATATGCTCCGTATTAGCTCAGGGAATGACACCGTGAACAATAGAATTGGAAGGCTGGAAATTCATAACAAGGTAGGCATGCAGTGTTTACTACAGTTCATTTAGATAAATGTTTTACGATACAGTACTATTAGTAAAATTAATTTAAGGCGTTTGCAGCCTATAGAGCCACAACATATCCTAGCTTCTATAGCATCAAGCGGAACAGGTGATGATAACCACCTCCTGGGCAGGATGCTAATATGATGCAAGTTTTTACTCCCAATCTAGTGCTTGTACCAATTTTCACCTGAGTCGAGTTGGGGAAATGTGTGTTAAGTATCTTTCTCAAGAAATACAGCGTTGGATTTAGCTTTGCTTGATTCTTTCTTTTTTTCTTTATCAGCTGCCATTCTACCTTCCGGTGTGTGGGTTTTAGATACCCGAAATGATCTTTCTCCAGGCTTCCCTGTCCTGACATTTTCTATTTCCTTCCGTGAAAGTTAAATTTCTTTGCGATAATGCTTCTTCTATATCTTCTTCCCACTTTCTGAGGTCTGCATTTTGGTATTTTAACTTGAGTTTTAGCACTGTATACTGATTTAGCTATTCTATTGTCATTCATTCTGTTAACATGCCCAAACCATCTCAGTTGATTCATTTCTATCTTAGTTTTTATGCTATCTGCTTTGGTTTGATCTCTTATTGTTGTGTTTCTGCTTTTGTCTCTTTTAGTTTTTCAGAGTCGTCTTCGAAAGTTCAAGCCGGGTATATCATTGTATATATTACTTTGAATCGGGTTGTTTTGGATAAGCAGGGGATTAGACCACTGTACCCTAGGTAGATGGTCGGGCTGCCACCTTGAGGCCCCTACCTGGGCCTTGTTGTTTTCTGTCAGGTTTAACTCCCTTAGCCTTTAGTCATTCAAGACCAGCCTGCAAGGCAGCAAGTTGTTATTTTCTGTCAGGGTTAACTCCC
>JAXRKP010000441.1:160000-197500 GCA_037039925.1 Doris montereyensis | reverse complement strand
TTTCTCTGTGATTTCTTCCCGAGATCACAGTTATTGGTCACATGTTATGAAATTCAATGCCTTTGCTGTCGGTTGATGTGAAAATGAAAGTGTGTACCTTTCACTTCACTTCTTTTTTGTTTTTTGGGGTTGTTTTCAAACAAAAAATCTTTTTTTCATTTATTCAAGATTTCGTAAATGATTTTGAATTGTTCCCATACAGCCGTTCAATGTTCCAAGGAATCGTTGTCACGCACAACCTGTGTACTCTGGGTTTTCTTCCGTCTCAATGTGAAAAAAACATTCAAATTATAGATTTCTCTTATCTATGCTTGTTTTCTTTCATTTAAAGTTACCATGTCCACCATATGTGATAATCTTTAGGATGATTTCAGAGGAAGCAGCTAGACGAAAGAGTGAAAGGAAATACAGTGAATAGAGGACATACCAGTACCTCCCACTAACCAGCCATTCATAAGTCGGATCACAGGTTCAGGCATCAGTGACCTAGTTGTAGCAATCTATCAATCGGGACTCCAATTCCATTTGATCCTTGAGGTGATGGGTTTGGACGTTACTTTTACTAGCTATCATGTTTCGTTCTTAGGGAAGACATAAAACCTGGGATTTTATCCCATTTATCCCAAGAGTAAATGGGTACCTGCTACAGGTGAGAAAGGTAAAGCCTATGACTGACTAGTGTCCAGTCCAGGGAGTCATCGTGTATATATATATATCTCCTGTTCTCCATTACAGAATCTAAGAAGATTATAGTCTAGCTCTATGGGCCTTAAGATCTTGAGGGAATCTTACTTTATCTTAAATCACTGGGTGGTTTTATACAACAAAAATTGCTGTGATAGCCAGAGTCTCTGACTACCACTGAGGAGACCCAAGTTCGATTCCCAGTCGGGGCAAATTATTCATGGCAGCGAAATGACTAGCTAGGTCTATTAAGACAGTGTGGAAAGCAATGGCAAATCACCACATAACGCACAACGTATAACTTAAAAAATCTGGACTCCATATTATCCTTCTTTTGTTCAATAAAAATTTACCCCGTCCATCGTATGCGGCGATCTCAGGGTATATTAAGAAGAGGAAACAGCAAGGTGAAAGAAAACAAGTAAAAAGAGTGAAAGGAAAGAAGTAAGACCTACCAAGAGTGTCCGCCAACCACCAAAGATTACTATTACCATTAACACTATTACCACTATTACTACTTTTACCATAGGCTCAACAAGGAGTACGGTATACAACTTGCTTTGCTTTTTAATTACATACAATTTAAATCAAAGTTTAAACCGCATTCTTCTTTTCTTGTTTAAATCTGATTGATTGTTGTTTTGGGGAATGTTGTTCTAGTTTTGTGTGTGGGACAGTGCGTGTGTGTGTCAGGGTTGTTTGTTTTCCCTTTCTATTTCTAGGCTTGAGTTTCAATGGTTATGTCTGTTTGTGATCTTGTCTATCATAAATAACTTGGAAGAAGATAAAAGGTTTACATGCCCTCCCAATTTCCCTTTCAACTGTAATTATACAACTTTAGTCATTGCTGTTAATGTTTCAATGTGTTATTGGTATTTTCATGATGTATACATTTGTATTTGTATGTCAACGTAATAGAATATTCCCAATACAACTTTACCTGTCAATATGTATACAAAATAATTATAATTGTAAATTTGTCATATATCCAATTTGATCCAAAAAAAATAATGACACAAGAAAGAAAAATCCCTAAATTATAAAATATCTGTAAATCAAAACTTTTCACTGACAAATTTAATATAAATAAGATTTAAAAATTGGCTGTTAATCTGAAATCAATCTGAAATCATCATTTTTTTCACTGTGACTGTACAGAATACCAGAATAGAGCATATAACTATTAATCACTCCTGATGAAATTAAGCAAAATGTGTGAAATTTATTTCAAACCGAGGCCATGGTGTAGCCATTTTACATCCATTGCTGATCATTCATATTACGAAAAAAATGTAATTGGGAGTTGTCTTGATTAGACCACAAGGAAAAGCTATTTCAGATTATGCATTGACACAACTATTTAATAGCTTGAAAGAAGAACATCAATATTTAACATAAGCAGAGAGAAAGAGGGGGAGAGAACCAGAGAGATGAAAATCAATCATTTTAAGAGAAGCATTAAAAATCAAGAAATTATTCATGAGGTGAAAACAACTTTATTTTACACTTACACCACCTACAGCAGCATTTTTATGTAAAGAAAAAAAAAAGAAATGTCTCCATCTGCCATAGTCATTGTACAAAGTAAAAAGAAACCAATAGGAAATGTCAAAAAGTGCATTCATTAACATAAAATCATGAAAGTCATTGAAATAACTGCAATTTCCAATCCAAATAAATTTGTTATCCACAAACCAATACGTGAACTTAACATTCGTGGTTGATTGAGTGATTGATGTTTGTCTAGATAAGAACATGTAAAGAAGACAATAAATATTTACACAACGCCTTATATTAATATATTTCATTTTAATGAAAGCATAACGTCACTCCATCATGATATTCTCTTTCTGTTGTCATATTCATTACATGAAATAAAATTGTACAAATTATTGTACTTAACACATTTATGTTTGCTATTGTTTTTATTTAATTACACACTTATTTATTTCCTCCTGGCCTTCATTTTGCCTTTGACGCCTTTAGCCGCCCCTTCTGGGCTCCCTTGACCAGGTTTTTGAACGCTCCTTTGTTCTTCAGTTGCTTCCTGTAATGAGAAAATGAAATGAATTTTCTCATAATCATTTTAAAAAGTGAGTGGGTTAAGTCAAAAACTTCATGAAACATACCAAGTTGAGAGAAACCACTTAAGCGAGAAAAATTATTCAGTGAAGTTGAAAATCCATTGATTTTTCACAATGAGAATCGTTGATGACTTCTCCTCCGAATGTGACGGGAAAAACTGTGCGTAGGTGCAACTGCTAATTAAGATAGAAGGAAAAGAAAATCCACCCCAATTCTCTGATTTTTTTATACTCCATAAAAGTAAACAATTGAGTTGAGCACAAGAAATAGATGTAACATCTTCTCTCAAACATGGGGTGGGAGAGGCGGGGGGAGGGGTGGGTGTATGTAGGAGAACACCATAAACACTGTATCTCCATCTAACACGACACTGACAGATAAGCTTCCAGTAAGTAAATACAAGAGTAGTGAATGTATGCCTTTGATTGCTTTGATTGATTGAAATTTACCCTGTCCACCTCATGCGGTGATCTCAGGGTGAATCAAGACAAAACGGCAAGACGAAAGGAAAGAAGTAGGACCTACCAGTAGCAGGCCCGCCAACCATCCATGTCTATGTTTAAAACATGGCCAATACCGAAGAAAAGGAGAATTGTTAAAAAGGCAACAATCAAACTGGCAAGTGAATTGAGTTCCCCAGGCCTGTTGGATCCAGACACTGTTGAACATTGCACTAACTCAACTAGCTTCCACCTCATAAGAACTCCCTTCTCCTCGTGGTGTTTCTAGGTCAGGTTATTTGATGGTTTTCCTCATTGTGTGAGAGATGCCAAACCTAATTGTTAAGTATCCAGTTTCTATGTACAAAAGCTTTGGATGAAAGACCACCCAGCTTAGGGGTGAAGGCCAGTGCTTGAATTTTGAACCACCTTTGTTAAAAATAGATTCTCCATTTCATACTTTTCAGCCAAACAGCTCACCTTTTGTTTAAGTGTCCAAAATCAAGCGGCACATAGGCATACGGGTCAGGTTTGCCAGCCCTCTTCACATCTCCTGGAGCTTTCTGTTACCAGGAAGACAATTTCAGAAACTGCATTAGAAATCATCTTTCACTCAGTCTAAGCATGAATCATTTATAAAATTTTAACTTCAAAGTTAATGATATATTAACGCTATTTAATGCTTTCTTTAGGGAACTATGAAATCTACAACTACAAAACGGGGAAAATATTGAGGAAATCAAAACTTTCCAGAGCCGTCTCCATTTCTAAAGTATTATCCGTAATGGTAACAAAGAAGGAAATGCAAACATCAAATTCAAACCTAAAAAGAAAAAAGATATCAAACAGTACCATTCACATTACTTCACAAATGTATCCAATTCTTTTTCTACAAACACCTGAGATCACCGCCATGGTGCACTGGGTTTAATTCAAACAAATCCCAAAAACAGCATTGATATCAATAATATATTTCTACTTTGCTAACCAAAACACAATTCAGATTTTTGTAAATGGGACGTTCAAATCAACATGATCATCAAGAGTATAGGCGTTCACCTTTGACTTGTACACTTCACCAAAGTTTTGCTTTTTGGCTTGGGCCACGGGACGATGGATTCCACTGCCACCAGCTACAGGGAAATAAAATACATGTCAAAGCTAAATACAGGGAAAGTCAACTAAATACATGGGAAAGTCAATCAATATACATGGAAAAGTCAATTAAATACATGGGAAAGTCAATTATATACATGGGAAAGTCAATTAAATACATGGGAAAGTCAATTAAATACATGGGAAAGTCAACTAAATACATGGGAAAGTCAATTATATACATGGGAAAGTCAATTATATACATGGGAAAGTCAATTATATACATGGGAAAGTCAATTATATACATTGGGAAAGTCAATTAAATACATGCACCTTTGAGTGATTTTTTCTGCTTTTAAGTTTGGTTTTTTGCATTTAAGTCATTGAAAAGCTTGTAGCCCTTGGTTGCCAAGGAAACAGCCGCCTTGGATTTTGACCTAATTTTCAAAATCCATCTCCTCATTTATTTATGAATAAAATCACTCAAAACCTGTGCAGATCGTTTTTTCCATTCAATATCTAAAGAGCGCCGCATTTTTAAAATAGATATTTTGGACACATTTTTTAATGAATTTTTGAAAATAATATATATCGTTTTATTTTCTCAAAAAGTATACAAGATATGAAAAAACAACGAAATCCTTCTATTAACATTGCAAGAGGAACCTGCATGCCAAATATAATGCAAACCGGTCTGCAAGTGACAGAGGAGATAGAATTTTAGTGTGAAAAAACTTCATTTCGAGAAAAATGCAAGTAAAAATATGAAAATAAAATAAAATAAAGCAAAAGCTTCAGACTGGTTGCCCTTCTTGTAGCAGCCCCCTACTATTTCAACAGTCTCTGGCATTGTTATTAATGTAAAGAGGATTGTAAATCTAGGTTTAGATGTGCATTGCTGTGAAAACAAACGTCAAAATGACGAGTTGTTTTTTTCACCCCTCTATTCCCATATTTGTGCACGTGTTTACATTTAGCACGCCTGCCTTTCAGCTCTTACGTCACTCAACGCTAGGCCAAATCGGCATGCCTCTGGTGTTGCCACATTGGGGATTAGCTCCCACTAGAGGGGTTTTCAGTGCCATCTTCTCTGTCAGTGTTAGGGTAATTTACATCAAAATTTTGACTGTTTTTACCTACTCTCGTCTACAAAATATTTTGTAACAAAAAATATATATGCCATATGGACATTTTCTGCCATAAACTTGTAGATAAATAATCGTTCGACCCCCAATATGCAAAGAACCGAAAGTCAACATTTTGGCCCCAAACTCGCCAATCCAGCCCCCCCCCCCTCTCTCAGTCCATTGTAAAATTCAACACATGACATTCATTCAATCTCTCACCTTTGTATTTTGAAGCTGACTTGTCAAGGTCATCCTCATCCTCATCACCATCGTCAGGGCCACCTCTTTTCCTTTTTCTGGCTTTGTTCTGTTGAAGAAAAAATTAGTTTTATATTTTTTTCGCTTTACCAACATAAGTATGATTCCTTCTATCAAAAAGATTTTCCATTCTATAAATCATGGGGGTAATCATATAATAATAATATTTTTTTGTCAAGGAAGGAAATTTTTCTTTGACATTTGAGTAACCTTTCAAGACAAAATGCAAAACAAAATTTTTTCAAAAATATAAAACTAGATGAGGCGCCAGTAGCCTGAGTTCGATTCCCAGTCCGGGCAAATTTTTTCTGGCCCTCCTGTAGATCCATCAGCGAAGTGACAGTTATATTTGCAATGTAAGTTGAAAACTCGTGACAGTCATATTTGCAATGTAAATTTAAAAACTCCTGACAGTTATATTTGCAATATTTATATTTGCAATGCAAGTTGAAAACTCTGACAGTTATATTTGCAATGCAAGTTGAAAAACTCTGACAGTTATATTTGCTGACAGTTATATTTGCAATGCAAGTTGAAAACTGCTGACAGTTGACAGTTATATTTGCAATTATATTTGCAAGTTGAAAACTCCTGACAGTTATATTTGCAATGTAAGTTGAAAACTCTGACAGTTATATTTGCAATGTAAGTTGAAAACTGCTGACAGTTATATTTGCAATTATATTTGCAATGTAAGTTGAAAACTGCTGACAGTTATATTTGCAATGTAAGAAAACTTGAAAACTTGCTGACAGTTATATTTGCAATGCAAGTTGAAAACTGCTAACAGTCATATTTGCAATGCAAGTTGAAAACTGCTAACAGTTACATTTACCTTCAGGCCTCAGTTATATTTACTTCCAATGTAGCCAGCAGGTCTTCCAAATCATCCTCGCATCAGAGTCTGTGGGTCGTCCTGAAAGATGATTTTTGTATTCTCTTTTTATCATTATGTTTAAAGAAATGCTAAAAGACAATTGGATTAAGTATAACAATGACAACCCTTACTTGAGAAATATGAAAATGTCATCGTAGAATGAACATTAAAAACATTAACTTCTCTTCATAAGCAAACATAATTCAGATCACCATCAAAAACGTATGACTTTTTTGCCTCTGCCTTTTTAGTACCTTCAATAATCCCAAAACAATAATTAAACAAATTAACGACTGAAAATTCTTCAGACAAATTACAATATAGATTTCAGAGTTGTTGAAAAAAACAAACATCCTGAGGCAATATTTCCTATCGCTTAGGCCGTTGCCAAATGTTTATAACTTCAAGAGTTTGAAGCAAAGTTAGGAAAGTGTTGGGAAAAGTTGTTCACATTCACACATCCCCCATTTAAAAATACTGAAGAAATGTTTTTATTCCACTGTTACATTTTTTAAAAACGTCTTGATATTTTTTACAAGTCTTTATCATTATCAAGAGAGAAAAATCTAGACATGAACATGTAGTGCTGTTAAACTGACACACTCGCATTCACACCTGAACAAATTCATCTATAAAAAAACATCCAGTACATCATGACATTTTGCAATAAGAAAACAAACATATTAACCAAAAAGAAATATGATGCATGCTGTAAACATATTTTAATCTGAATGTAGATCAATTTACTGTAAGACAATAATGTCTGCCAACGGTTCCTGAAAAACTGATAGAAAGAAGAGCACTGTAAATGTCATACCTCTCCCTTCCTGCCTCCGTTCCTCTGCTCTTCTTCCTCATCCTGCGTGATCACAATCCTTCCATCAGCCGTCATTTTAAAGCCTCTCTCCTTGTCCTTCGACTCTTTCTTGTTGGATTTTGGTTTAGAGCCTAGATCATTAAATTAGAAGAAGTTGAAGAATTGAAAGAAGAAAAAAAAAAGCATGATGAGATCTTCATTGAGCATATAATTATAATGTTTTTAACGGCATAATGGATAGTGTTAACAACTCTTACAAGATGTTCTATGTTGTAAATTCTTACTTATGGCATAACGGACAATGTTGTGAAATGTTACTTACGAGTACATATTTTATAAAACAGGTCAATAAAGTTTCTATGTCTCATTCATATCCTTAAAACAAACGCTCACTTCTGATTTCTTTATTTTACTGAAACGTACATGAATAATTTTATCAATGGACAGAAGAGGATATAGCAAAAATGTCGTTACAATGAGCCTTACAAATAGTGTCATCACATGTTAAGGTAAAAAGAGATATTAATATAAGATGACATGCACTTCACGCGTAATTTTTGTAGAGTAGTTGGTAAAACAAAGGAAAGCAAAGAAACAAAGCATGGAATCAACAGAGCAGCAACACTGGTCATACATAATAATACATCAAAGCTCAGTGCTTTCTTCTTCCATCTCCAATTTTGCTCTTTGCATAGATGTTGTTACCTTGTGTAAGACAGGGCTATAAATCTCCATTCAAATGGCATTTATATCTCGATAGCACCCATTAAATTGCAGTATTGGAAATGCATTTGGTTCTATGTTCATACACTCTAAGCATAGTGAGTAAAATCAAAATTCTTAATAGGACCAGAGGTTTTATCTTTCCTACTACCACGGCAACTTTCATTTGAAAAAAACAACAATCAGTTAAATATTTCTCACATTGCATTCTAGAACTCATGTCTCTAGTCTGAACAGCAAACTTTTGAATGACCATATTATCGCCCCTCCCCATCCTAGAAAGCAATTTACAAAAAAAACAAAAGAATCTTCCAAAACATCAAAAGTCCATTAAATTAACCTGCATACAAAAATTTCATGACAAAACTGTTTAGAGATCAAGTTGAACAAATGGCTAAACGCTAGTATGTGTATAAATAAGAGACTCCTACATTCATTAAAAGCTGTCAAAACAAGTGACACGGATAAAATGTCATGACTACCTCATCAATACAAAGAAACACGTTACCTAGGACTTGCTTAGCAGCAGACGGATCCATGAAATCAACAATTTCACTTCCCCAGTCTCCATGAGCCATGCGTCTCTGCCTTGCTTCTTTTTCTTGCTCGCGCTCTTTTTACCAAGTCTCTCTTCAGACTCGTCATAATCCAAATCTGAATCTGTGTCTTGCAAAAATTCCTCAATACTGGGGGAAATAAGATAAGATAAGATGACATATCTTCAATAACCAACAAGAGACAACTCTCTCCCCCTCTCTCTTTCTCACACACACACACACACACACACAACAACGGACAATGACAATGACATCCATAGATTTCTTCAGATATACATCACCTACTATAAAGACAAACTACACATTTTCATTCCTTATCCTAGCTTTGTTATTACTCAATCAAACTCTTTCTACATTCATTTTCCGGCTCTAAATTTTTTTACATAACATTAGCTTAATGAGACTGGATGACAATTCCATGATGTGATTAAAGGACAGAGCAAAGTCGTAAGGAAATTAAATATCGAATCAATCAGATTCACAAGGAAATGATGATGATTAATTATCATAGAGAATATCAGCAGCAAACGAAAAACAAGAATTGTATTGCCATTACTTATAATCAAACCTGTTGGTTTGCAAGAATAACTGTGACTTTGCTACGGGTATTTTATTATCCATAAATATCCAGACACAAGCTTTCATGGCAGAGTAGTTCTCTGATATTTTTTATTATTATCATTTAATGTACACGTTAACAGATGTCAGTACAAAGAGGCTGGGGGACTTTGCACAATTCTAAGAAGATAACAGATGTCAAAGAGGTGAAGAAGATAACAGATGTCAGGAGGCTTTTGCACAATTCTAAGAAGAGAACAGAGAGTCAAGAACTATTAATATCTTCATTTAGGGTGCATAAGGGATCTTTCTCTTTAGCTGTAAATGTATTTGCCATGCCACTTTGCCAGCCAATCTAAATAAGTCCATAAGGGATCTTCTCTTTATAAATTTTAAAACAATAGTCCCTTCAAAAACCTGAACAATCTATTTTAAAATCTCAAATTTGATGCATTTTACTTATTACTGTTTGAATTCCTTCTCTAGGAAAAATTACCCTAAAACAATACTAAGTGCAAAGTTACGATGTATATATAATAACAAGTTTTTACCTATCTGGAAGAGCTCAAGCTTAGGCTTTTCTTCTTCATCATCCTCCTCTTCTTCGTCATCGTCTTCTTTTCCTTCATCTAGTTTCTTTTTAGCTCTCACATGAGACTTGTAGATATTTTTCAAAAGTTTGTGTACCTTTTTATCACTCATGTTCACTATCAACTCATACCTGTAAAGGAAATTAATTAAAATTAGTCAACTGAAAGTGCTAGTATGTACATATACCCAAAATAACAATGTGATAATGATGATGAGGATCAGGCATTGTCCATCCATTGTAGGAATGTAGAACCTGGCAGATGTCTTCCAGTGGGTTGTGTTTCCTGCTTTTCCTCTACCACGTTTCACCCATGTATTTTCTTATGTCATCATGCCATCTTGTTGGTGGTCTCCTTGGTTTCTGTGTCCATTTCTTGGCTGCCATTCTGTACATCTATTTGTCCATCTTTTGTCTTTAAAACTTGCAATAGGCCGGCTCATTTCCGTTTTTGTCTCAGTGAGTGTTTGAGCACTTTAGTGACCCCTTGTACTTTTTCTTATTTCCTACATGAGATCTTACCTTGGAGTTTGATATGCAGCATTTTTTCTCTCTTTGTTTAGAAAACTTTACATTATAAACTCAGAACAATTAACAATTTTCAGAGATTCTAACAAGAACCAACAGTAACTACGGTGAAGTGAGTTACAAAGAATTTGTTTGTATTATCAACAGCTTCCAGCATTAGACAGCCAATCCACTGTCCTCATAAAAATCAGATTTGTGTTTCTAGACCTTTTGTCAGTGCTGATTTAGCTTTCACAGAGAGCAACACTTTCTGTAGTTTCCCTATGAACAAGAGAATCAGTAATACAACACAAAACTTGTAACCCATTTCACGTTTAAGAAAGGATCAAATGTAACTTATCAAAAAAACGCTTTTTGTTACTACATGACCAGCATTAAAAAAGCAAAAACAAATGAAATACAAAAGAAAAACATTAAATATGAAATAATTATATTTAACTAGGAAAACAAGCCAAACCTCCACTTCTTAAAAGATCCCCACATATTTTTAGACTTTCTTGTTACTGCATCCATGCCAAGAAATATCAACTTTAAATAAACATGCTAATCATAATGAACTCTTTTAAGTTTTACATACGGTAAAAAAAGTCATAATATTAAATCATTAACAGAAAGCTTATCATCAAAAGTAACTTACATCTTGGGGACTGTTGAGAAGTGTATAAATATTTTATATACATATTCATATCAGAAATACATAATTAATTTACATACCTTTTTATGATAGTATAAATGTAGAAATAATTTACATACCTATTCATACAATCATAAATGGATAAATAATTTATATACCTTTTCATACAATCAGGGACTTTCAACTCACCCAAACTTTTTTATCAGCTTCAAGTAGACAATTTTGGTTAATCTCCTCATGTTTCCCTTCACAGCAATTTCATCAAGCCCTTCAAGCTGAAAAACGGAGCAATAAGGATATCGTTGAGTAACTTTTACTGTAAAATCTTGAATTAGCTCTTAATTTTCTACACAATTAGATTCACCAGACGTACTGATTGAACTGATTCTCTAACATTTATCTATTTGATTTGATTTACCCACATCCCCATCTAAGGTGATATCAGGGGTGTTTGTAGGATTTTTAATTTTGCCCGGACTGCAAAGGGGCCTTTAACATGCACAGTGTTTTGATCTGCACACAGGATCTCCTTTTTATCGTCCATCTCCAATGGGACTGGATGTCAATCCACCTACCTGGACCGGGTTGGGGGGGGGGAGGGGGGGCGTTTACTCGAAAAACTAGAAAACTTTTCAACCTGCCAGGGCTTGAACCCACAACCTTTGGTTGAGAGGCCAACACCTTGCTGCAAGAGAGTAACCAAATAAACACAAACCCTTAATATGCTTCCAGTATTCTTATCTCCCACACTGCGACAAGATTTGAAATATAACATTGCCATAGTTTGGGATACTTTATAAAAATGTAAGTTTGAAAATTCATTTACCAATTTCTGAAGATGCGCTGCCAATGTTACATTCTCATAAGCAGAGAGAAGAACTTTGATGAATCCAAGGGCTGTCTTGATGACCTCACGGGTTTTTGAAGCCAAAAGCACACCGACATTCTGCACCATGTAATCCAGAACAGTTCCAGACAGACGGGCTGCAAAGAAGAGAAATTTTCAGAATATCGCCATAGTTACAGACTATCTGATGCAAAAATGCCTTTGGATTTGGAAAACTATTTCTTTATCTCTTTGTGTGTTTTTGAGAGATTTTGTGAAATTCACAGAGACAGAGAGAGAGAGAGAGAGAGAGAGAGAGAGAGAGAGAGAGAGAGAGAGAGAGAGAGAGAGAGAGAGAGAAAAAAAAGAAGAGAGAGACAGAGACAGAAGGGGGAGGGGTGGAGACCGGGGAGTGTTGTCAACCTCAACCCAGGCCATCATAGGTAATATTTGCTTGTTTCTTTGGGCTTTATCTCATCCACTATATTATATGGTTATCTCAGAGTGAATTAAGAGGAAACTGAGACAACAGGCAATTGAAAGGGAAGACATCAGACCTACTGGTAGAACCCACCAACCAAACATTCATGGGTAGTAATCTCCAGAATTTGTTTCAGAGAAAAAATGACAGCAGTGTAACCCTAAGAAGAAGGCAGACAAAGACAACAGTAGTGATGAAAGAATCACCAAATACACCACAGTACTTCACCCCAATTGCCGAGTCAGGAATACTGCCCGGGAGATTGCATGCAAAAACATTACAAGAAAAAATTGCATCAAAATAGAAATAAAGATCATTTCGTATCGACTGAGCAATATTATGAACTGTCCACAAAAAAATAACTCATATTATTTCTATATGACTTAAAATACTTTCTATGACTTATCGCTGATATTTCACAACAGTGTTTTGTTTTGTTATTGTGAATGAGTTCTTTTTTCAAACTTTCAAAGTTTTACTCTTATTCTGATGCAGTCAATAAATCAAGGTATGAAGATTTTACCTTCCGTGATTTTGTCTATTTCGTACCGTTAGCATTTGAGATATGATATTCGTGACCTTTTTGTGGACAATATTATTGTGTCAAAGTCGCTTACATTTATAATTGAATACAATCCTGGTCAGTGCCAACAGAGTGGCGCTAATCATGGGGAGCCGGCCAGACCTGCACTGACTTTGCTGATGAATTCATCCAAGATTTCTGTTGAGTGTCAAAAATATGGAGGTTTTTTACAAACAATTGACGCAATTAATGATGAATTCATCCAAGACTTCTGTGCATATCAACAACAAAAATTGTTTACAAACAATTGACATAATTGCTTATGAATTCATCCAAGACTTCTGTGCATATCAAAAACATTTTTTTTACAAACAATTGACATAATTGCTTATGAATTCATCCAAGATTTATGTTGGGTATCAAATATTTTTTTTGAAAAAGAAAAACAATTGACACAATCACTTTGCTGAAGTGATTAATTTTCTCCCTAAGGTAAATGCTATTTTCTGCTGTTAAGTTAAAAGGCTATATTTCTGCAAGTAAGTAAAAAGGCTATGTTCTGCAGTTGTCGTAAAGGCTTTTTTCTGCAATTATCGAATAATATTTCAAAGTAACAGAAACACTTAAGATTATCTTTTCTAAAACATACTGCTTCTCCTGAATGAGACATTGATAATGCTATAAAATGTTTAAAAGTTTACCTTTTTGTTTCAAATTTGATTTTAACGGACTGACAGTATCGAAGAATTTAAGGAAGCTGAAACTTCCTTCCAAAGAATGTGTCATAGAAAATGACAGAATCTAACTTAAATTAAATCAATTCAACTTCAGTTTTACTCCCCAAAGTATCAAAGGAAGAAAGAGATGTGTATCTGCTGTCAGTTGGAATAAATTTGATGAAAATTAGAATTAATGGGAATATTGAAGAAAATAAAATTCAAACCATAGTTAAAGATTTTCACACAATGCATAGACAAGACGAATCAACTTTTCTTCTTCCAAACGCTAAAATTTCACACAAAACATGGACAGATATAAAAATGCAGCATCGGTGCATACCGTTTTTCCTCTTTTTCCTTCGTTCCACTTCAAATAGGATTCGGACATGACAACAATGAGATCATAGGCGGCAGCTCTAGCTTTCACACCAATTTCTTTGGTGCATAAAATTGCCTGTTGAAAAGAACAAAATAAGTCATCCAACATTGGCTTTTGTGGGCAACAGCTCTTGATTATATCCCCTTCAGCTATTACACTAAATTGTCCATTGAAAACACAACAAAATCATAAGATTTTTAAGACAGGCTAAAAATGTATCTTAGTATTTTAATATTATTTATGAGAATTAATGGCTGTGAATTGTTATGAATGAAAGTGTTCATTGATAGCTTGATTAAACGTATGTCATGAGATTTATGTTATTGTAAAGGGCCATTGAGCACTTCCTAAGTGGATCTTTAGACGCTTATACAATTGTATTGTTAATATCATTATTGCTATTAAAACATTATTAAGTTTGAGAAATCTATCACTACAGTCATTTTTAACGGAACATCAACCTACCTCAGGCAGAGCCGCCATCAAAAACGATCGTTGCTTTCAGTGAGCCTTTTGAAAACATGGACTAGACATCTGAGCCGTGGCTGCAAAGAGAAAAAAAGGGGGTGGGTGAAGGGAGAATTAAAAAAAAAACACATCACTATTGTAATTTATATTTTGACAATTTTTTTTAAATTGACATTAAAGGGGTATAAACCTTATTCTCATTCTATTATTATCATCATCATGATTATTCTATGCATATTATTTGTAACATCCTGAAATGGTTTTGCATAAACAAACTCGTAATAAATTCAAAACTTCTATTATTTTCTTTTCTTATTATCTTCTTTTCCAAGATTGCATTACAAAGAAATTCAGACATTGACATATTTTACACTCTGCTTTGAATCACAGCATGGAAAATAATGAACAGGGACTGAAATCAAATTAACATTTCAATTTCAGATACTCTTCAGTCTACACAAGTAACAATTATTTCTCATTCCACTTATTTTACAATCATCTTAAATCGCTCATGAGAGACGTAAATTTGGCCACTTACTGCCTTAGATGATGGGCTTGACTTGGACAAAGATTGAAGGAGTGTGTCTCGAATATCATTTAGATTAGACGTGACCAGCTCTTCACAGTTGGATGATTCCCCACCGCATATTGCTTCCAAAAGACGATAAGATTTTTTCTGCACCTTTCTGTCCTCAGACTTAAATGAGAGAAAGATACATAGTTAAAAACATCAGTATTCAGTAGTATCTTATGTGCGATACAAAACAAAGGAAGCTACAAGGAGAATAGATAATGACACAGTGAACAAGATGTGTAATTTTGACTGTATACATCTTTCGAAGTACATCTTATTTCCAATTTTCAATGTCAGTACATGTATATCCCATGTTTTCAATTTTCCAAGCACTATGTCAAATGAATATTGCTTTGAATGGACAATAAAGATTTATTATTATTATGTCAAGCCAAGAAACAACAGCAATTTATGAAAATCCTACCTGTAACTTGGGCACTGTCAAATCAAATAATTTCCTCAGTCTGCCTGAATCCGCAAAGGGAAACCATTGATGTTGACAGGTCTAGAAGAGCAATGCTGGAATAAAAAAATATATATATATTTTAGGGCTTTAAAGGAAGATATTTCAAAATTCATTTCAAAAATGCATTTCACTGAATAAACGTAGACATAATATATTATAATATAATTTTTAAAAGTTACAACAGAGGTTTAAATCGACATTTTATGATTATTCTGCAATCTAATCCCATAATAAGAACGGCTACTGGCTTTCAGAAATCAGCCTGTGTAGACTCCATCTCATGACATTGTTGTAACACAATCGGCAAATTCAAAAGCAAAATTGAATCAATCTGCATTACCAGGGGTTCTTTTTCCTGAATTAATTGAAATTCACCCCGTCCATCACATGGTGATCTCAGGGTGAAACAACAGAAAACAACAAGATGAAAGATAAGTAAAATTTTAAAAAAAAAGGGAAAAAAAGCAGGAACTACCAGTAACACCCACCAACTCCCAACATATAATCAAGGAAAATTCTAAGGACAAAGAGAGAGAAAAAAAATCCCCCTTGAATGAATTTTCAAGCTCCATTATACCCATTGTTCCTGATTACAAAAATTTCAAGACACATACTTGCGGAATGAGTTTGCATCTTCCTCTTTCAGTTTTGTAAGACATTTATCCAAAAATGCCGCTATCAACTGAAAAATAAACAAGACAAAAAAATCAAATGAGACAAGTTTGAGAATAACATAAAACCATCCTATATAAGATCAATAGACAAGTGAAATTAACTCTCGTTGGCTGTATGTGATGATTCCAGGGTTAAAAATAGGACAATGTTCAATCTAAATCTTCAATCTAAAAGGTGGAGACAAACATCACAGGAGAAGTGAAAGATGTACTTGTTTCAGAAATTTACCCTGTCCACATTTGCAGTGATCTCAGGGTGAATTAAGAGGAAACAGAAAGATTAAACATGAGTGAAAGAAAGGAAAGAAGTAGGAGCTATCAGCAATGCCCGCCCATCGCTAACTTGAAAGATGTAGTAAACAAACACCAAATGACTATAAGTCACTTACATAAAACGGAAAATCCGTAACAACGTAACTTCTACTGAAGTTGTCTCACAATTTTGTTCATCTTGCCCACACTCACTTATTGCAATCAGTTCATCCATTCAATCACTTATTGCAATCAGTATTCATTCACTTATTGATAAACTCCGTTCATTCAAAGTAAAAGCATAGATATATGATTGGGGAAAGGGGATCACAATTCTCGACCCTCTGTCATGCATATAGTATATCAAGATAACTAGAAAACCAAAAGTAAAACACACAGTCTTCTCACCTTATCATCTGAGACTGAAATGTATTTCTTCACAGTTTCAAACACAGCTTGCCTGGTCCAGTCGATGAGGAGATTTTCAGAAGTGTACAAATTGAACAAGATTGGCATGAAGTTTTTAGCAAAACGGCCCACTTCCTTCTTGTCTTCCTCTAGACAAACAAATATAGAAATGAACATCATGTATTCCAATTATGTCTAATGGACATGCTGTACAATTAAGTGCATGAAATAAAATATTAACTATAGCAAAATCTACAATCCTGAATGTTTTTAAATGATTACTCCTTTGTTTAGGACAAATAAATCAAACTTTAAAGCTACAAAAAATACTTGTCACTGCTATGATTGCCTTCACAATTCAACATATTCCAATCAATCATAATATCACAACTGCTATCAATCAACTCATCTCACATATTCTCCTTCAAATGTTTTCATCAAATACCTTTGTCTAAACTGCAGGTAATCAGAGATCGCAATGCAGACATTACGTCCATTCTTAAATCTTGACGGTCATTCAAAGCTGAGCCAAGAATTTTAGCGATTCCTTGAAAACTCTGAAATGTACATACAAAAAATAAATAAATAAATAAAAATACACCCATTGCAAAGTATAAGAAATGCTTAAATTGGAAATTGTTAAACCATAAATGTAACATCAAAGCCCACTATTGTCTATGGAGTTTGAATTTGATTTCAACCACATCCACAACTAAGGTGAACTCAATTCAGTGCTTTTTTCCAGCTAAGAGGCCACTTTTTGCTGTCTCTCGAGAGCTGACCTCTTAGGCAGAGACACAGTTCAGTTATTGCTTAAAAAAGACAACAAAATAAATAAATAGATAAATTTTGATGTCACAAACAAACAATGAAATCTTCAGCAACAATAATTGTTTTGTTAATCTCAGTACTAAAAACTTGCTTTAAAATCACTTTTAAAACAAACTAGATCCACAAGGCAATTGAAATGTACCTGTTTCAAGTCAGTCGGATTATCACAGAAACCTTTGAGCATAGACCAAATCTGTAACTGCAGAGCATCATAAGTCTTTGACTCTGCCATGCGATTCGCTGATGCAAACGCGTAGCTGGGGAATGATAATCATTGTGAAAAGAGTTTGAAAAGAGTTTTCACTCAAAATAGTTTGCACAAGATCTTTTTTTTTCCGAAAATTCAAGACTACTTTTCAGTAAAGACCAGTATAACATCTAAACATATAAATGGAGAAAAAAAACACTGAAGAAAACTAGTTGTGAAATTTCATGACAAAACACATTTACAAATTTCACATGGAAACAATTGTGCTAAATTTTCACCCTTTTCGGGAAAATCCACAAGTTTTAAAATGCACACTATGAAATAATAATGTCATCGATTGTTGTGAAAATTGGCAAGCGTACGTACCCATAGCTAAATTAGCAACATGAGAAGTTTCATAGCAATAAATTAATTATAATGAATGTTGCAAACGTTCATTTTTCTATTAGACACCCGGTACCCACATGTTTATAAGTCAGCATCATACCATCACAACCCATAAAGGCTAAGACTTGTCTTAGCTTTACCTTTATTTTTAAACTTGGCAGCTAGAGGCAGGAAGTATGACGAAAGAAAGCCAGTTCCGTGTTTTTCACATTGTCTCTTATGAGTGGCAAAAGCCAACCACGTGGAAATTCTAGATTGTCACTGAAGAAGAAAAAGTGTGAACCATTGAAAACATTTCCATCTCAGAGCAACATACAACTGATTAACTTTCCTTATCTGGGGGTTGATTTGTATCACAGGTTTCCGCTTTATGCTAGGGAATCCAAAATAGCGTTTGAACTCATAGGGGCTTCCTCCCACAATAGAATGAGTTCAGTTTTCTTTTAGACACCCCGATACCCAAATGTTTAAGAGTCAGTGTCATACCATCAAAACCCAGAAATTAAACTGACTCGGCTAAGAATCATGTTAGCTTTACCTTTGTTTTTAACTTCTATTTCTACTCCCCTAGAATCTACCACCCCAGATGATAGAAAAATGCCAACTGAAAGATTACCCATCTCCACATATCTCTGTTGTTAACGTTATTTATCTTTTTTAATATTGCTAATATATCTAGATCTATAGTCATCTTCTTTGTCATACTACTATCGGGACATATTATGTTTTTCTTCTGACATCACATTGTGTGATGCCGGAGGTATTAGTTAGATCTAGATTCTAAATATTTCTCAGTTTGTTGTCTGACGAAGGGTTATACCCGAAACATCACGTGTTTGTTCTGTCTTTATTAGTGGAGTTGTCACTTATTGTCATATTTTACCCATCTCCAGTAATCCCCAAAGGAATAGCTTGCAAGACTCTGCGGGCCCCATGGCTTTGACAGCGGCTCCTATGGCCTGGTCCATTTCTCCCTTGAAGGAAAAATGGGGCGTGTCCCTCAGGTCTCCCATCGAAGATAAACACTGGCACAAGAATCAAACAAAAAAAAAAATTTTTTTTAATAATCGAAGTTGATTTCAAGAGAAAAACAATAGTTGATATCAAAAAGAAAAAGTAGAAGTTGATTTCATGAGAAAAAATAGAAGTTGATATCAAGAGAAAAAAAGAAGCTGATATCAAAAGAAAAAGAAAATTTCATTTCAAGAGGAAAAATATATATTGATTTCAAGAGAGAAAAAGAAAGAAAATAAGAACAGAGAAAGATTTTTTTACATAATGACATTAATTATCCCCTTTAGCCACATACAAAGTTTAGTGGCCATACGCAAGGTTTGAAAACAATGAAATATTATTCTTATGACCAATTATACCAAGCTTATCTCTCTTTTTTTCTTTTAATCTGTCTATACAAACTAATGAAAGTTAGAGATCAACACAATGAAACTCCCTCCCCCAAAAAAATAACAAGAAAGCAGTTACCTTTAAACACAAATTGGGTGCAATCTTTCCAATAACCTGTAAAAACAATATGGCAAAGGGTTAAAAACATTGTAACTCCAGTAAATACGACATGAAGCAATCATTTATTTTTACAGAAATAGGTTGGATTTTTTTCTTTGTATTAGCATAGGTTGAAACCAGAGGAAATGTCTTTTGACAAAAGGTATAAGTAATTCACTTGATGCTTTTTGTGCCCAGATGTTTACATTAATATTGTCCTCAAACACTTTAAACAATTAAATACATACAGGAACATGAAAATAAAGTACACTGATATATGTTTCATTAATATTCCAAATGAAACACAGCTACAATACGAATACTTCAATAGCAGATCCATGGATTGATTTTTTTCTTCTTCTTAGAGTAGTTTGCATTCTTTAAATCCTGATCACAGCACAAGATTGTGAAAAAGTAGTGAGAGCCTTTTTTTTTACTTTCTCCCAAATGATTTATTTTTGTATTGGATCATCATACAAATATTTCAAAATACTGTTGCTTAGACAAACAGGTAAGACATACCAATAACTACATTACTCATTCCCATGACAAAAAATAGTTTTACATGCAGTACAAGAAAATTTCCATCCCACCCCTTCTCATTCAAACTTTCATAAGATGCATCCTGATGACATGGTGCCTTCAAACAGATGAGACAACTCTAGATCAGAATGAGTTTTGAACACTTCCCGTTTTGTTCTCCGATTCGCTTTCATACAGGTACTTCATCTTCCTGGTGATCAGTTTGTTTTTTAATATTGATTTTACCCACATCCACAATTAAGGTGATCTCGAGGTCTTCGTTGAGATTTAAAAACTTTTGCACAGACTACCCTGTAAACAGACAGGATCTTTAACAATGCACAACAGGATCTTTAACAATGCACAACAGGATCTTTAACAATGCACAGAGTATTGTGATCCGCACACGAGACCTTTTAAGCATCCATCTCTGATGGGACTAGGTGTCAATCAACCTAACATCAAACTGGAGTGGGTTTCACTCGAACAATCTCAAAAAACTTTTCAACTTGTCAGGTAGAAACGCTTTTGGTTGAGAGGCAGACACCTTGAATCTGAATCACAAAGTCCCCTGCTGACAACCAGCAATAACGTTTCTTTCCAAAATGTCCACAACTCTACCGCGCAGACGTCCAATACTTACAGAGTAGCCAGTGGCCCACAAATGTAGAACTTGTGCCCACATTGAGTGGAACTGGTAGCTCAACCCAGCTTCCATCGCTTTGACCACCTTTTGTAGAGAGATCATGGACTGGCTGGGGATGACTCAGATGTCAGATTTTCTTGCATTGGAGCCACACACTCTTTCAGTAATGTCTGAAAATCAATTCATTAAACACAATACTAGTCATTTAAGTTCGTCTTCACAACTATACATTATATATATCAGAAAGGTTAGCAGATTACATGCATCAAATCACCTCTACGCACTAAATGGTAATCGAAAATTATTACATACCTGTATCTTTGAGGGTGTGTCGTCGGTTATAAAGCTGTCAGACTTCAGATCATGAGGTCTCAGGTTCGAATCCTGGCAAAAGCTAGCTTTTACATTGTGTTCCTTGGGAAATCTGACATATTGTCTTGCTAGCTGTCTCTGCCTCTTTCCTGTCAAGTTTTCCGATTGTGACAAAATGATAGAGATTTTTCTTTCATAAGATGTCGAACAAAGTTTCCCTGAAGTCTTCTTGCCATTGTTAATGGATTTTTTTTGGGTTTCATTGACCTTTCAAAATTTCTTGATTAGTTTGTATTTTCTGTCCATGGGACTTCGAGCATTCACCACAGAAACAGCCTTTCTGTTCCTTCCATTGATTTTTTTGACTAGCTGTCCTTAATTCACTTTTTTTGTTTCATTCCCGTCCACCATATGCGGTGATCTCAGGGTGAAGAAAGAGGAAATAGAACGACGAAAAAAATTTTATGAAAGAGTGAAAGGGAAGCAGTAGGACCTACAAGCAGCACCTGCCAACTGCCCACCCTGTTTCTCATCAATCAGGGAGAACAGATTCAATGCATAGCCGTGAAGGATGCCAGTAAGAACATTGAAAGAGAGTTTGGTCTGATAGAAAAGATCTCATTATCTGAAAAGAAGTTTCCACTTTAGTTACTCTCACAAACTAGCAATTAAGATATAGCATAGAAAGAGCAGTCAGTAGGTTGCAACCACATTAACATTTCTATCTCACCTCCATGCATGAGACAGCAGCTGCAGCAACATCATGTCTGTCAGACAACAGGCAAGTCATACAGGTGGAAAACAGCCGAGGCAGATGGCTGAAACACAGGTGTGGATCCCTCCTAAAGGATGTTAAAAGCATTTTTTTTTTTTAAGAAGCTACTAAAAGTTATAGTGACATAAGTGTGAAAAGCATTGTACACTTCAAGAAAATTTAAGAAAAAAATTGTTTTTAATACATAGGTGTAACACTGTAGAGGAAAACAGGAAGCAAAACTCACTGGGAGGAATCTGCGGAGGGCTTCATCATGCAGCGTATGGATGATGCCTAATCAATCAACCAAATTACGTGCTTGCAAATTAAGACTTAGGACTACTAGGTCCCCTCACAACTAAGATGATCACAGGGTTTTCAGATTTTCTAAGTTTTGCCTGGTCTGTTCTGTGAACAGCCAAAAGGATCTTTATTGTGTGTAAAGTGTTATGATCTCTACACTCCTTTTATCCTCTGTCTGAGATGGGACCAAGAGTAGATCCACCAAAATGGACCAGGGGGAGTAGGTTTTACTTGGAAAAACTTGTCAACCTGTCGTAGCAGGAACACATGGCCTTTTGGTTGGGAGGCAGACACCTTACCTCTCAATCATTGTGCCCCCTTGAACAAGGTAACAACATTTTAACTCCATTGTCTTTTCTACATCTTTTTGTTTTCATCCAGAAGCCTTACAAATACAGTGGGAAATATGTCTGCACCTACCCAGCAAGTGAGACTAATGCTGATTGCATAACACTGAGCCATGCTTTCATCGGCTGGCCGTCTTTGGAGGATGGTTGGTAATCATAGAGAGCCTGATTGAGTAGAGAAAACAAGAAAGATATAAATAATATGAACAGGATTCCCCCTTCCCATCTAAAATCAAAATTTTTTAAAGTACATAGTTATCACTGTAATCAATAAATCACTAAAAATGTTTGAAAAGTTAATGAGCAATAAAGTAAATAATAATATTAAATCATTTCTATAGCGCACTAAGTCCATATGATTATACTCAAAGGCGGCAGAAAAAGTAAAAGTACAGTTCCTTCAAGGCCATTACAGCCCATAGAGCCAGAGCTTCCCAAGTTTCCATAGCGTGAAGAGGAACATGTGATGAAAATCACCTCCTGGACAGGATGCTAGTCTACACAGGTTTTTACTACTAGTGTCTGTACACATTCGCATCTAGGTCGAGTAAGGAAAATGCTGTGTTAAGTGTCTTTCCAAGGAACAAGATGTTGGACCTAGCTTTGCTAGGATTTGAACCTGGAACATCATGATCAAAAGTTTGGCAGCCTAACCACTCTGCCACCGACGAAAAATGAACGATAAACAAAGCATTAAATTAAAATGCATACTAACAAGATTCAATAACCATAAAATAATGAATAGGCTGTGACAATGATGAAACAGTATTTTGGAAAAAAAATGTAAACCATGAAACCACTTACTGTGATTATTTGGGCATTCATTTCAGGAGGCATGGTTTTTGTGTTTGGTTTGGAAACAAAAAACCGATGCATCACTCCATACAAGATGATCGCACCACCTGAGGAAGAGGGGGAAAAACGGTGATAGCAGGATCATTACATCTCCATCTCATACTCTAATAATATGTTAAATAATGGAAGTAAAAGGTTATATTTTTCTTCACATGATGATTCCTCTAACCATATAAATGTGAAATCTTAAAATGATTTGTTTTGGTGTGTATTTTTGCTTCTTTTTTTTTGGTGGGGGGTGGAAGATGTTTTGTTGTTGTTATTTGGGAGTTCTTTGTGTATATCCTTTATTTAGTTTACATCGAATGAAAAAAGTTTTTTAAATTTTCACTTTGCCTTCAGTGTTTCAGCTCAAAATATGAAAACAGAAGACTTTAGAGTGAACATGAACAGAGGAGATCAAAACTTAAAATTAACATGGACAAACAAATTTTACTCATTGTCTTAAATCATTGATCAAAAACAAAAAAAGACAAAACAGAAAACCAGTATTTAAAATCCAAAGAATTTACCAAATCTGTCAAGGTCATCAAACGGAGTATAACTTCACACAAAGACTTGGCGTGAGAATGGGGGACAACTCCCATGATGTCCTTCAAGAGCGCCATTACGTGAAGCATGTCAACTCTATTTTTTAAACCTGAAAAGCAATGGGCATGTTGTTAACAACTTAGACCACATTTTTATATCAATATCATTAAAATTAAAACAAAAATAAAGGACCGCTTACAAAGGAACTGTAAATATTTGAGCTCAAGTTGTCAAAAGAAACAGCAATTCGGTAAATTTGGGTCATTTGTAAAAGTATTAAACTTTTTTTTTTTAGATATAAAGAAGATTCCTTATTTAAAAACCTGATGAATTAGAACTTCAATGCTCCTATTGCTAGTGATCTAATTCTAACACAAGGATGGAATTAGACTATAATTAAAACGATATCACTGCAACGATGATGGCTTTGAAAAAAATAATAATTTGAAGGCCTTGAAAACAAAATGACAATACAACTATTCTTCTCTTCACGCATGAAAGTCGTTTGATAATTTTTACTGCCATATAGAATTTACAAAGAGGGTAGAAGTTTTTTTCTTTTAATCCCCTCATAAAAAAAGTATTTTTTACTGTTTACCTCCTGAAGCTTCAATTTCCTTTAAGCAGTGCTGTGCTGTGATGGCCGCAGCGGGGGTGGAACTTTGGCGCATTTTCCTGCTGCATAAAAAGACTTCCGCGCAAAACAATCTTTACAGATCTTTGAGCTGCCTTGCGTAGCTGCAGACAACGAGAAGCCAGAAAGTTAATGACAAATCCCTTCCATGTAAATTGTAATCTTTGAAGTACATATAAATTAAAAGGTCTGCCTCAATTTTTTTTCAATTAAGCATTCAACGTCTATACCTATTTAACAATACAAAAACAAATGATGAAATGTTGTATTAAATCTTTGCAGTTTATAACTTGAGTACCAAACAAACAAAAGACAAATAGAAGAACAAACAAGAAAAAAAAAGAGTTCGTTCACCTTGGGTTTCTTGTGTATAACAAAGGCAAGCAAAGCTCTAAATGCATGTTCTGTAGACGAATCGACCCAAACTTCCAGTTTCTGTACTCTCAACAAGCTGGCTAAGCAGGCCAAAGACTTGAAAACAAAATGATAGACAACATCAGATCAAAGCAAATCTAATCCACACTTCAATAGCTCAACACCACTGCGTTGTTCACAAATACAGACTCATTAAAATACAACTGCATTCAATAAGCTTCCGGACTACCGGAGATTGCTGAGAACCAGTAGTGACCACTTGTATAATTTTGTAACCAGAACGTGTCTTCAGTTTGGTTACGTAAAATCAGACAAATATCTTTACAAATTTTAGATAAAGCCAATGATATGTCCAAGTGAGGACTGCTGTCACACTTATTATTACAAAAACAGAAATACGTTTCGACTCTATGAGGGCCTGAAAGACTCACAAGAACTATATTATAACCATATTGGAAACTACTCTTTTCAACAATCGAAGGCGTTAACTCCAAAATCCCTCCCCTCACAACTAAAAAGAGTATTTTAATTTGTTTTCACATAAAAACATGTCTAAGACAAAAGAAAGAAGAAAATATGAAAACGCTCACTGGTTTCAAGGAGGCAAAACATCCTGTTTAGCGCAATCAGTGATAACGCCCATCAAAGCTTTCAAAACTTGTGAAAACTTGTTTTGTAGAACAGCTACAGGCACCCTGAAATAAAAATAGCACAGCTTTATGAACATTACGATGCCATGACAACACTGGTAGTATTTAAGACATGAAAAGCAGGTAAAGAACATTTGAATTCAGTATGAGTACAATGACTATGACCAAAATATCCTTGACGGCATAACTCAGACACTGACTTGCATTGCTGACCTCCTAGCCTATGACCTCCTGAAACATGCCAACATCTCAAAAATAAATATCATTCAAGGCCATCACAACCTATAGAGCCGGAGCATGACCCGGTTTCTATAGTGCAAAGCAGAACGGGTGATATTATCCACTTCCTGGACAAGATGCTAGTCTGATGCATGCTTTTACTCCCAAGCTAGTTAAGTGCTTGTACCCATTTGCACCTGGGTCAAGAGGGGAAAATGTGTGTTATGTGACTTTCCCAGGGAACACAAGGTCAGATCTAGCTTAGTTAGATTCAAACCTGGGACCTCATGATCCAAAGTCCTGCAGTCTAACCACACAGCCACCAACGCCACTTTACATCATGAAATTCTAACCATTATATCAACACACAGTGTTCAAGTATAAAAATAAAGCAACTCACATACCATCCCATTTTCTTAGACGGGATAATTCTATAACCACCAACCTTTTTACCTTTTATGAGATATCCAAATGATTAACCATGAGAAATACAGCGTTTGAATTTTATGCAAAATGAGCGACATAAGGCTGGAGATTTTTTTGGAATTGGTTTAAATTATTTAACACTACGTGGATTTCATTTAGAAGAGAAGGTGAAAATAAGTGGCAACGCAAAACTTACTTTCTCATCACAATGCTGAGAAGATGTGCCATGGCCATCTGTGTTTCTGACTTGTCCGCTTCATGTAAACTGCTCACCTGTAACAAAATAGTCAGCGTAAACTTTAAACACCAACATCTCAAAAAATTCAAAATGGCAAAACTTAAAACATCTTTGATTTAATTATAGATGTCTTTGTTTTATGCTTCTGAATATGAACAAAGCCTTGGTGGCATTAGTTTAAAGAAACAATTATGAAAATGACAACAACACACCAAAAAAATGTACAGCACAAAGTTAAACCAAAGAGCAACGTCTTTCATGACTTCTATCTTAACCATTTAAGTGCAGCAATTTAATTTGATTTTACCAACATCTACTAGTTAGGTGATATCTGGGGTTTTGACACAATTTTATCTTGTTGCCTGGACTATCTTATGAACATCAAAGGGATCTTTAACTCCCAACAATTCCAAACATCGAATTTCGATTACTGGTGATTGATACCACACCCTGAAATTGTTAATAAAAATTAACATGCATAAAGTGTTGTGATCTACACATTGACCTCCTTTTTATCATCCATCTCCAATGGGACTAGATGTCAATTCACCTACCTGAACCAAAGGGGTAGGTTTTAATCGAAAAAACCTCAAGAAAATATTTTCGACCATCAGGGCTTGAACCCCCAACCTTTTGGTTGAGAGGCTGCCTTTAGACTACCAAAACCCCCAAATGCAGAAAATGTCCATATTTGATGAGACACAGTGAGTAAATAGTTTTAATTCTTACAAGCACGGCAAAATATTGCACATCTCTTCCTTCTCCACCTTGGTCTTTAATTACTTCCGTTATTGCAGCAAGAACAGCCAGAATCTGAGTTCAATAAAAAAAAAGAAGAAAAGAATGAGGACTTTGCATAAAACATCATTGTGAAAAAAAGAAGACTTTGCATAAAAAACACCATTGTAAAAAAAAAAGAAGAAAATAAATGTTTATTATTCTTAGGAGAAAAGAGACATGCTTTAAAAAACTCATAGAACAGCAGAAGTCCAGATTACTATATCAATACAGCTCTGATCAAAGGCCGTAAGCGCCAAAATTTCAATTTTGTTTCTTCATAAATCGAAAGCTTATTACTTGATACATTATATGTGGGTAAAACCCTGGGCGAAAAAAAAAATGAGGGAAATGTCATTTATTTCACCACTATACAAAAGACACTAGCCTATCATTCTGCTCCGTTCAGAGGCGCAAATGCCATTATTCCAACCAATTGGCTTGTTGCCCTTTGATTGAACTGTGAATTTAAGCGTCCCTTCATGACATAGTTACAACATGTCAAACTCACTTAAATCACAACTTCATTTCTTCTTACATAACAGAGATGTTCTAAAACTAATTAATTCATTCATATTCGGAGATAACTTTGATTATTATTATTGGACCCGGTTGTCTTGTCGAGAATTGCCCCAGGGATAAGACTGAGCATCGAAGTCCTCAAGAATAGGAGCTGGGAAAAAGATTTTCAATTTCATAAATATTTGTCGTGACTGATGAGAGTAGTCTTAAACAGATAATGAATGATTTATGAGATATAGGGCTGATAGCAGCAGCATTTTTATCCATATTAGTGTGTAATGTGGTGAAACAGTAACAGCTGTGAAGTAAATGTCTAGTATCTTTTCGTTGTAGTATGGTCTATTCTTTCAATCACAAATTTGCATTGTTTTTGCTTTCAGGTAATTCAACGGCAAGAGGTCTCTTTGTTTTGCATACTAAATTCAGTTTTTCATAATTTCATCTATAAAGCTCACATATTCCATTGTGGTCTTAAGGTGTGTATTTCAGTATTTAATTTATTTTCGTTATTGATTTGCTCCCTAGATTTTACTTTGTTTTCTTTATGATGGCTGACCATCTGGCTTCAGCTCACCATGTTGTTTGGAAGCTTCGGCGGGTATAAAGAATTGAGAGAGTCAGATTTGAATGAGAAAGAAGGAGATGGGTGAAGGGGCTCTGATGTGGTGGGTTGTGAGGTAGGGTTTGGGAGGAAGGAAGAAGGTAGGGGTGTAAAGAAAATAGGAAAGGGACATGGGGTTGAAGGATAGTAGGTTTTCAATTATAAGAAGGGGAGGGGGGTTATGGTTTGAAGTGGAGGGGAAGAAGGTTGGATGAGAGAAGACGCTGCATGGAAGCCCATGTCTTCCTCACTGTCCAGAACAGCAACTCTGTTCTTGGTGGGAAAGATGTGTCTCACTGACCACGTCTGGTTCAAGTTGGGTGACAAGATAGTCTTGTAGCGGATTGATTACTAAAAAGTCTTCAGGTTTTGTCTGAACCTTTTCCTCTGCACTGACATGTCTAGATTAGAGTCTGAGGATAACTAATATAGCTTTGGAAAAGGTTCCACTGTATTTTGTTTTATCCTGGAGGATAACCGTTTCCTCTTGCCACCAGGGACATCCTTTGCATGAGACAGAGTGTCCTCTGCAGTTCGAGCTCTGAAGAGCATCGCTCTTCGGAGTGTCCACCCGTATCACATTGGGGGCAAGCCCCCTTTCTGTGACACTTCCATGACCAAAACCAACCATGACAGTTAAAGCAGTTCATGGGATTCTGAACAAATGGTCTTGACGCTTAAAACCAAGTTACATTGAATGGTGAGGATTGTTGGTTTGAGTGCATCAAAAGCCAAGACCAATGTATTCAACTCTGTTGGTTTGAGTGCATCAAAAGCCAAGACCAATGTATTCAACTCTGTTGGTTTGAGTGCATCAAAAGTCAAGACCAATGTATTCAACTCTGTTGGTTTGAGTGCATCAAAAGCCAAGACCAATGTATTCAACTCTGTTGGTTTGAGTGCATCAAAAGCCAAGACCAATGTATTCAACTCTGTTGGTTTGAGTGCATCAAAAGCCAAGACCAATGTATTCAACTCTGTTGGTTTGAGTGCATCAAAAGCCAAGACCAATGTATTCAACTCTGTTGGTTTGAGTGCATCAAAAGCCAAGACCAATGTATTCAACTGTATTCAACTGTTGGTTTGAGTGCATCAAAGCCAAGACCAATGTATTCAACTCTGTTGGTTTGAGTGCATCAAAGCCAAGACCAATGTATTCAACTCTGTTGGTTTGAGTGCATCAAAAGCCAAGACCAATGTATTCAACTCTGTTGGTTTGAGTGCATCAAAAGTCAAGACCAATGTATTCAACTCTTGGGCTTGACATCTTACCCCCTTTGTGGAGGATTATATTTATAGGTACAGCCATCAAGTTCAGTCACTAGCTGCTCTTCGGTACAACCTATATATGTACAGCCATCCAGTTCAGTCACTAGCTGCTCTTCGGTATAACCATCTAGCTCTCGAGATAGATTTATGACTGCCTTCACACTATTGAAGCTCATATAAGGTTCAACATTCACATGTGTGGCAGTCTCTAGTCCCATCCTCACAAGATCCTCTCCTGATTTTAACCTTGTTGTAGTGGTACTTTCTGTCCAAAATTCGATTCATCATTATTATATTAACATTCTCATTAACATTATCTTAATAGGTCTTGTAGAAATTCTCTCTACGCTCAAAGCATTACAGTTGACACCTATCATGCCACAATCAGTGGTGTACATTACCATGATATTAATACTACAGTACCTTCAATAGTAACCGGTGCGAAAGGATGTATTTATTTATAATAATGTTAAGAAACAGGTATCTTTGCTGATAGCATTCCTCAGGATAAATTGTTGTGAAAACTTAGTATGAGTATTCGTCAAACAGGTAATTATCTATAAATGCAACAATACAAAGGATAATAACGCAACACCGTACATAGAGTGTGATCAAGACCAAGCATGCCACTATCATGATCTGTTCAATGGGCGAACGCGCCACGTACGCACCGGAATCATTTGAACAGAACAAAATTCTGTGTTAAAAAGTCGTGTGTTTAGTTTTTGCTCAATACAATTGCAAATTTCTATTTTTATGTACTTGGCAGCATTCTGACATTAATCTTAAGGATTAAATAATTTAGATTTAGTGTCAATGCAAAGTTAAAGATAAAATCAGTTTTATGCTTCTCCTGTAAAACATGATGAATGGCGCTTGGGGCTTTTGATCAGAGAGGTATGTTCTGGTTTAATAATGAGTATTTTTTAATTTCTTAATAAATCCCATGTCTTGTTCTTACATCAACAGGTATAGGAATGGAAAAATATTCTACTTCATCTTTGTCAGCGACAAGAAGTTAAAGATTTTATAAAATCAATCCAGTCGAAGACTTGTAGAGATGACGTTACATTCTCACTAATGTATTACTATGACCAGTCATAAGAACGCACAAAAAGCTCCATATATTCGACAACAAAAATGAAATCAAGTTATATGTGAGGATAAACTAAAGTAAAATGTACCTCTTTTTGCCCGGCAGAGTTTGAATTTATGTAACGATGGACTTTATTAAATGTGACATTTGTGCATCCCGTCAAATTTGTAGCCCAGGTATTAAATGTAGTTCCTCCCACAGATGTCTTTTCATCTTCAATCATTGACTCTGTGAATCCACCAGTAGCCTCATTGTGCTTTTCTAAAAGCTTCCAAAGTAAGCGCACCATGAGAATCTAAAAGATAGAATAAACAAAATGTTATACGGCGTATATATATAAGTAATTTTGTTAAAAACAAGTAGGCCTAAAGAGAGACAGAGACAGAGAGTGTGTGTGCGAAAAACAAACAGAGCGGAGGGAGGGGTGAGGGAGGGAGGAACAGACAGCTCAGAGACACAATAATTCAAAAGAAAAACATTGATAAAATATACCCTTCCTCCATCCCACGAAAACACTGTATTGGTCATCTTTAAGACATAAATGGACCGGAATTATTTTACACCACAAACTGTAGAATTATCAGCATACTTCTTTTCCAAATTAAACGTCAACACCCACAAGCAGCAATATAATTAGTCATCCAGGAGACCACTCAGTGCAATTGATAGGAAGAAGCTCCAAGGGGGCTAACCGCCTATCCCTAAGGAACCCCCAAAGTGGTGTGAAAAATCACATTTTTTCATGCCAGTCCTCCTCTTCCAGAAAAAAGGCCTCCTAGACCAGAACCTAATATTCAGTGGCCAGAGAGAAAGAGTGTGATTGCACTGCCAAGATTTCAGTGATTATAGTTGTCTAGTAGGCTAATAACTAGAGTAAGAGTATTACGGCTAGTGATTGAGAGCGGTCAAATGTAAACTGTACGCACTGTGTTTTTCACAGAGTGGGATCAATACATTGAGAAAAGTATCCCGTTTGATACTGCCTGGCGGTGCTAAAGGGCATTCATGTCAGAACTACCAACCAAACTCCTACCAGTGAGTACCAGAACTCCTCCCAATCATATTATATTAATAATAATTATAATCATAGTAATGGGCATATTTGCACAGCCCCCCCCCTAAAAAGGTTTAGATCTAGATCTAGTAGGCAACACACTGTATCACAAGAAGACATGAAATCTTATAGTTTGAAAATATTATATCATTCATTACCAAAAACATTTCTCTCTGACGTCTTAGTAGTGGTAAACTGTGCTAAACGTTTTAGCTGGCCCAAACCAAAGCCCGTCCTCTGCTTGGCTGCTTCTCTGAATTTGACAGTTGTTGGATTACTCGAAGAACTTTTAGGCATTTTCTTCAGCTTCCTTTTTAGGTTTTTTGGAAACCTGCTTTTTTTTCTTTTTCATTGTGCTTCATATTTAACTTCATCTTATTTAAAAATCAAGTAAGGCGTTCCAGATCTTTGTAATTTCTAGTACATCCAAGGAATAAAACACGTGTGAATGTTTACAGCTTTATGTCATGTTGCTGGCTGACTGGCTGATAAGCGGTGAAGTAATAGTTTACAGTAGACAGCAGTTGGTATCAGGGGAGTGACGAGTGACTGTTGTTCGGTCCACATAGTGCATATTCTAGGCCTAGAAATCTATGTCGAAAGTGTTGTTTATTCCAGTTTTCCTGACGTGTTTTCTAGGCCTATTGACGTTCGCTTAAATAATTCCGAATTGTATCATTAAATGAATCGAAAGTTGACCGGTAGCAAGATTCGCGAAGGGCTTTGATAGTCAATAAATGCATCGTGTGATAGACGTTGTGTTTCTCTAAATCGCCAGATTTTAGTCTCTCTCTCTTAGAAGGTCTCTTCTGGATAACTATTTATTAGACATATCAATCATGAATTACAAAGTTATCGTGTTTGATAATCAAAGGCGGCATGACTTTCTGGTTGAAATTGTCTTGCGAATTATTGTTTTCATTGCATTCAAGTGAGTAGTTTATCAGGGTTTTTTTAACTAACTGGTTTTCTCCTCAATCCCCCTCTGTGCCTTGAAAGGGCCGTCTTTTCAATAGGCCTTCTACTTCCAACCCATGGCATGTAGGCCTGAGTGGCTACCCAGCCTAGGTCTAGATCTAGAATCTAAATCTAGAACTATCAGCTGATTTTTTACATTTTTTTTATTCGGACTAGAACTTCATTTCTCATTTACCTTCTTCCTAGTATTTGCACCTTGTATTAAGTAAGTAAGCCCCCAACTAACTAAGAGTCTAATCAATGAATCCATTACTAGAAGACTATTGGAACAACTAATGAATTCATTTATTAAAAAAAGGGGAGAGAGATTGGTCTGGGTGGTAGCAGTAGGGGGTGGTGAAGAGATTTATTGATGATGTGATTGAGACACAAGATCATGAACACTTTGAAGTTGTATGTGTGTGAGTATGGCCATAAAAGAAACAGAAACAAGTAAATAAAGATAGTTTGAGAGGGTGGAGAAGGCAAACGAAGATTTGGGGTGCTGGAGGAACAACATTATCTACTTTTTTTCGGTTAGGTATTTGTTGGTGCTACTAAGTTTCTCTTTTTTTATCACCTCTGCTCTCTCTCTCTCTCTCTCTCTCTCTCTCTCTCTCTCTCTCTCTCTCTCTCTCTCTCTCTCTCTCTCTCTCTCTCTCTCTCTCTCTCTCTCTCTCTCTCTCTCTCTCTCTCTCTCTCTCTCTCTCTCTCTCTCTCTCCCTCTCTGTCCCTCTCTCTCTCTCTCTCTCTCTCTCTCTCTCTGTCCCTCTCTTTCTCTCTCTCTCTCTCTCTTCTCTCCTCTCTTTCTCTCTCTCTCTCTCTCTCTCTCTCTCTCTCTCTCTCTCTCTCTCTCTCTCTCTCTCTCTCTCTCTCTTCTGCCAATTATTCGCTTAGATTTATTGCACCTCGTGGATTACCACACGCCTGAAAGATCCTACATGTATTTCTTTCATTTCCCTCTTTCACTTATCTTGCATCTTGCTGTTTCCTCTTAATTCACCCTGATCTTTTGTCATCCTCAGAATCACAGATGATGCATATGCTTTTAGGAGAAAAAATACAACCAGAGGAAGCTTGGCTTTATTCTTTTCCTCATGCAGAGATAGATATCATCTCTGCCGAGCAACTTCATGTGAGAGAATCTCCTGAAAATACCAGTTACAATTTTATCATGGGTCTAGACATTTTGAGTTTAGTATCTTTTCTATACATTTTGAGTTCTTACCCAGTACTATTTTGTGTAGCACCAACCCTGTATTGTGTGTCTATATCTGTCTCTCTTGCTCTCTCTCTCTTTTTCTCTCTCTCTCTCTCTCTCTCTCTCTCTCTCTCTCTCTCTCTCTCTCTCTCTCTCTCTCTCTCTCTCTCTCTCTCTCTCTCTCTCTCTCTCTCTCTCTCTCTCTCTCTCTCTCTCTCTCTCTCTCTCTCTCTCTCTCTCTCTCTCCCCCTCTCAACTCTCTTTCTCTCTCTCTCCCCCTCTCTCTCTCTCTCTCTCTCTCTCTCTCTCTCTCTCTCTCTCTCTCTCTCTCTCTCTCTCTCTCTCTCTCTCTCTCTCTCTCTCTCTCTCTCTCTCTCTCTCTCTCTCTCTCTCTCTCTCTCTCTCTCTCTCCCTCTCCCCCTCTCTCTCTCTCTCTCTCTCTCTCTCTCTCTCTCTCTCTCTCTCTCTCTCTCTCTCTCTCTCTCTCTCTCTCTCCCTCTCTCCCCTCTCTCTCCCCGCTCTCTCTCCCTCTCCCTCTCCCCCTCTCTCTCTCTCTCTCTCTCTCTCTCTCTCTCTCTCTCTCTCTCTCTCTCTCTCTCTCTCTCTCTCTCTCTCTCTCTCTCTCTCTCTCTCTCTCTCTCTCTCTCTCTCTCTCTCTCTCTCTCTCTCTCTCTCTCTCTCTCTCTCTCTCTCTCTCTCTCTCTCTCTCTCTCTCTCTCTCTCTCTCTCTCTCTCTCTCTCTCTCTCTCTCTCTCTCTCTCTCTCCCTCCCCCTCTCTCTCTCATGGTTTATATTTTTTAAAACAACATCCATCTTACATCTGAAAGTTTTCATCTATTGGTATACCTTCCTGACATATAATATACATTATACTGTTCAATTTTTATATTGGTTAAAATTGAATGGTCAATCAGTGTGGACCCTCTTCTTGAATCATCTAAATAAAAGAAATTGAGGATCCATTGAACGTGCATAATCAGACACCATACAGATAATGATAATTGAATTATATTATAACAGAATCTTCTTACCTGACCTTACCCAAGCTCAAATTAACTTTTCAACTGTAGTGATTTATTTGCTGTTGAGTTAGTTTTTGATTTCAACGAGTAACTGTCAAAATATAGTCATCCTATATCATTGAAAAGTTTTTAGCATCCTTGGTTGCCAAGGAAACGGTCACCATTTTGGATTTTGACCCAAATTTCAAAATTTATCTCCTCTCTCAGTTATGAATAAAATCACTCAACACCTGTGTAGATCGGGTTTTTTCATCTAAAGAGTGAGGTCTGGTTTTTTAGATATTTTGGATAGGTTGTTTTTAATGAATTTTGAAAATAGCATATATATCGTTTATACGCAAAAATGGCATGTTTCTATTAACATTGACAAAAGGAACCTGTTTGCGAAATTTTATACAAATCGGTCAGTAAATGGCAGAGGAGATAGAATTTTAGTGGGGAAATACATTTTGAAAAAAATGCAAGTAAATAAAAGAAAATAACATAAAGCAAACGCTTCAGAAAGGTTGCCCTACTTGTAGCAACTCTTTCGATAGTCTCTGGCATTGTTCCTAATTTAAAGAAGATTGTAAAACTGGGTTCAGATGTGCATTGCTGTGAAAAAGGCCGTGCTGTCAAAATTACCAGTTTTTAGTTTTTTCCTCTATTGCTATACTTGTGCGCGTGATTACATACACGCGACGCCAACCTCCACCTCTTATGTCACAAAGCATTGAGCCGAATTGACTTGTGGTGTTCCCAAAAGCCAAGTAAAAGGACTGTGTTGCCACATCGGCGATTAGCCATCCCTAGAGGGGTTTTCAGTGCCAATTTTCTCAGTCAGTGCTAGGCTAATTTACGGCAAAATTTTGACTGTTTTTAACCTACAATCGCCTACAAAATAGTTTGTAAAGTAAAACAAAAAGTCATATGGACATTTTTCTGCCTCAATCTGAAGATAAATGATTGTTCTACTCGAATATGCAAAGAACAGAAAGTCAACATTTTGGTCCCAAACTTGCCAATCCAGGTCCCCCTCCCCTTAAAGCCGTCTTTTCTGTTACTGTATTGTAAATTTTGTCAGTTTTAGATTGATGGTTTGGTGGATATTTAAGTACGCTCTCTATGTTTGCTTGAAAATTAATCAAGGTCTATGTTTGCTTAAAATAGTATACATAGATTATAGATACAGGCCTTAAACTACTTAAAGCAAAAACCGAAAACTAAAATAGAACATCATATCCCAGTTTTGAATTGTTTGGTATGTTTTGTTGTTTTTGTTTGTTCCCCCTGATAGATTTTCAACTTGGCCTCATCAATATGTGTGGTTTGGATAGTTTACAAGTTCAAGAAAGACTTTCGTGATGCAGCGACAGCGTTATTGGGTATGCCATCATGTAATCGGTTAACTTGGTTTATTTATGTAATTTTTAAGTTTCAATCATTTACATGTTTGTTTTTTGGGGGTTTTTTGTTTATTTATCCATCATTGATATAATATATTTATTTCTGTCTAATTATTACAAGAAAGAAAACACAACATTAATAAAAAAATACATCCAAAATATTCTTCATTGGATCTACCAATACTACAAATACTGCCAAGGCATCCTTTTCTTTTTTGTTAAAGAGTTAAAGTTTAAAGTTATATCAGTCTTTTAGGCTGGTATCAAAGTATCATAATCTATTAGAGGCAAGGTATATAAAAACTTTTAATTTTAGGCCTAGTTTTTATTGTTTCCAAAATATAACCTTAAATGACATGGGTTTTACAGCTAATGATGTGATATGTATATATTTTTCGCTTCCTTATGTCATGTATTATTTGTTGTTGAATTTTTTGTAGGGGTTTTCAATGCTTTGCACATGCACTTTTTCTTTCTAAATATTATCTTTCTTTCTTTCTTTATCAGTTCCCATTCTACCTTTCAGTGAACGGATTCAGATTCCCAAGATGATCTTTCTCCAGGATGCCCTGTCCTGGCATTTCTATGCTTTAATGCCTCTTTTATATCTTCTTTCCGCTTTCTCCGATATCTGCCTTTTTGGTCTTTTATTTACCTTGGGCTTTAGTACTGTATACTGATTTAGCTGTTGTATTGTCATTAATTCTGTTTACATGCCCAAGCCATCTCAATTGATTTATTTCTATCTTAGTTTTTATGCTATCAGCTTTGATTTGATCTCTTATTGTTGTGTTTCTGATTTTGTCTCTTTTAGTTTTCCCTACTACTCTTCTTAGATATTTCATTTCAGCTGCCTGTACTCTACTGTATTCTCTACTGTCTAAGGTCCAGATTTCGCTGTCATAGAGGAGATTAGGACAATAAACTGTATTGTATGCTGCCATTTTGGTTTTGTTGACAATTCTTGCTTATCTATAAATGCCTTTCCTAGATGGTTATATATTGTCATTGCCTTTTGGATTCTGTGGCTGATTTCTTTTCTTAGTTTCCCTCTGAGTTAATCATTGCTCCTAGGTAATTGTAGCTTTGAACTTGTTCTAAATTCTCCCTGCCCAAATTAAGATTTTGTGTTT